>JAOUZG010051295.1:2244866-2274121 GCA_026289955.1 Argiope argentata
ATATATATATATATATATATATATATATATATATATATATATATATAAAGTAATTTTGAATCTTTGATACATTTTATAGACTATAGTATTTTAACATCTACTTAATATTTATATATTAAAAATCTTCTTAAAATTAAGATTTTAGCTTTTTTTAAGCTTTTCAAAAAATTAAAATTAAAGGATTAATTATACAGAATAAGCTTTTTTCCCCTTTGGAATTCACTTTTACGGTTGCTTGTAATGCTTTTGACATAATTTAATTGACATTTATGGAATTTGCGACTAAGTCATTCTTATTTTATGCAAGGTGGGCATTAATAAGCTAAACAGAACTTAGATTACAGAACGAAATTTATTTTCCTTTTCTGAAAGGGTTTTTCCTCACATAACATAAGTATTGAGGCAACAATTAAATTATTTCAATGATATACTGCTAAAAACATTTCACAAATTTTTTCATTTCCTTTAATAAATAAACATCATAAAATTGTTTTTTAAAAAGAGAGAATGTTGATTATCTAAATATAGTAAAAAATTAGTATGATCAAGATTGAATTTTCAAGCTTATTGATTCTGAACAAATTATGCTTCAATGCTACACAAATTTTAAGAAGGTTTCTATCCAGTATTTCACCGACTATAAAAGGGAATCATGAAAATTATTTATTTTAATCTTAAAATTTCATTGCAAGAATTTAGACATAATAAACAAAATGTACATTTACTGAGAATCTATAATTACAATCTAAACTATTCAACTACAAATTAAGTTGAATATTAATAAAAATATGCACATTACCATCAATTAAAAGTTTGGGATCACTGTCTCCTGAAGCAATAAAAAGGAAAATGCATAAGAGAAAATAGTGTGATCTAATTTAATTAAATAGATAAAAACTAAGAGCATAATCACTCTTACAAAACAATCACAATAAATTAATGTAAGGTGTTAAGTAATCAGAGCAAAATTATTACGTGCCTTAAACAACACAAAGAAAATGAAAATAAAATCAGTAATTAGGAAATTACTGACTAAAAAGCATTCGAAATAATTAATTTAAAATCCAATGTATATTGTCATTTTTAAACTTTTATAAATTTAATTCATTCTTTATTTTAAAATGCATAATAGCTTATAAGACTTTTATTTAAATTGTCTTTCACCAGAAAAATGTAAATTATTGTAATAATTAATCAATTTGCTCATGAATTAGTAACCAACACAAAACCATTGTAAGTAATGTGATACTTATTATTGTCAAAAATAATTTTTAAAAATGATAGAGAAAAAATGAATTTTTATTCTACTGGAATAAAATGAAATATCTATTGCATTCAGCAACGAGAATTTTTATCCATCTTTTATTTTCAAATAATGAGATGGGAAGATGGTAAGGAAAAACTGATTTAAAATGAAGACTCGTTTAAAAACTGTAATTGCTGTAATTAAAACAATGAATAGAAAGAATTCAGGGCATCTAATAAGATTTTAAGATAGCCTTTTATAAAATATTTAAAAATTCGAGGCTTGAAAAATGAAAATTTTAAGTCAATAAATTGTATTTTTGATTATAACAGAGACTTTTAAATCAGAAAAATACAATGCATGTCATTTAAAATAATACTACAGCATTTCTCAATAATTCAGAGTTATAAATCAGCAAGTGACATAAAAAATGTATCATAAAAAGGTTAATTTTTTCAGAAAAAATTAGAAAAATTTCTGTAATGTGTGATAGAATTAATATGTAAATATACATAGACATATAAACTTTTCTTTAAAATGCACATTTTGATCAATCATATTTAACATTTTAAACCTATTTTTTTAAAAAAAATTAAGCTATGAATAATATCTACATAATAATCTCCCTGGACATTATAACAAATACAGGAAAAATATATTCTAAATTACTAATATTTTGTATGTACAAAAACTTTTAATTTATTAGTTTATAAGATTAGTAAATTATTACCATTTGGACATTGAATCTCTGCAACATCAGCAGCTGTGTTAATAAGAAAGGAAAAAGAAAATTAAACACAGCAAAGAAGAAAAAGAGGAATTAGTAATGTAATAAGTTATTAAAAAAATTGTCAGATTTTTTTTAAAAAAATCTTTTAGCTAGTCTGTATAAAAGAGAAAATCAGGCATCCAAAAAGATTTGAATAGTAAGTAAATAAATGTCTAAATGTTAAACGAGGAATATTATCATAAAGAACCATCACCATTAAAAAACAGCAGCAACTATCCAAAAAATCTTTTAATTTTGTAAAAAGTGTTAATAAAATATGCATAAAATTACATGGAACTTCATTTCCAAAAATAAATAATATTTAAAATATATTAAAATATTTGGACATGAAAAACAGGTTCATATATCATACACTAAAATAATTTCATGTATTAAAATAGGGCATAAGAAGAATCTTTCAATCCAAAAATTATCAATATATATTTCTTTAAGGTAGTCAATTTGAATGGCTAAAAAAGAAACTAATAAAGAAAATTTCAAATGTAATAGTAAACTGCAGCTGTACAAGAGAACATTAACATAGTTTCATTTTGATCGTATATCATTTCTGGCCACTGAAAATGCTGAACAAGTTTAAAAATTAGTTTCAAATAAATAAATAATAAAATTGTTTAATAAAAAGGAAGTTTAAATAAAATAAATAAAAATTTTTAAAATTAGGAAGGAATAGAAGTAATTGTTAATTATATTTATACAACTTTAATTTAGTCAATTCAATTTTTTGTATTAATTATATTTAGTCAATTTTATATCGATGTTTCTTGGCAAGTTGACTCCCACTATTGAAAAAAAATTAAATAGTACATAATTTCTGGTATTATTAAAATAGCCACTTTGAAGAAACAAGAAACTAACTATTGTATAATGTTCTTTAATTTTAAGTTTTAAAAAAATCTATCGATTAATATTTTAAAACAAATCTCAATGTTATCTTTAAAACATTTTTAAACATTTTCTGAAGAAAGCATTCCAATTCTCATTTCTCCTAAAATAAAATTGTGGTTTTCGGATAAGGCTGTTAATGGTAGAACAACCTTATCCGAAAACCAGAATTTTATTTTCAAATTCTGCACAAGTTTGTTGCTTTGTAGTTATTAAGTACAGAAAATTATATGTACGTTTTTGACACTTTATATTCCCATCTAATTAAAACCAAAATTTGACAAAGAAACCAATTTTAGAAATACAGTCAAATGCTAAATTTTACTTCTATAAGTTGATGCAGTTTTTAGTTATAATACAGCATTCAAAAGAAAGTGTGATCTGACAAATGGTCAATATTAAAACAGATTTGGTTTAAAATTTGACATAGATCTGCACCTTAGATGCTAAACCTACAAATTTTAATTCATTCAGCTTTTAACATTTTGTATTTATTTGTCCACTTATACTTATAAACACAGATTTCCTCCAAGTTGATTATGTTCAAAATCTGAAAAATGTGGTGTAAAAGTTATAAACCAAATTTCATGCAATTAGCTCAAAGCATTTTCAAGCTTTGTTCATATACAGATATGCATAGTTAAAAAAAATGAGAGAATTAATCAAAATCGTCAGTTCGAATCTTTATAGATGATTAAAATACTTTTTCATTGTATAATTTCATATATATAAAAAAGTAACTCAAGACATTAATGATTAAGTATAAGTTATCACCTAAAACATTTCTAAATAGAGGTAGTAAAAAAAATTTTAAAAAACTCACAGCTGTCACCAGATTCAATTCGATGTTGCAATTCTTTTATTTGAGCATCTTTTTTCATAATATCTCGTTTCAAGATTTCAATCTTTTGAAGACAATCCTTATGCTCCCTAAAAAAATATAATTTATTATTAATTATTTTACACTAGCAATATAATTTGTAACAAAAAATTAATATATTAAAATGATTTAGCAGATAATAATGGTTTAATTCCAAAATTAAAGATGTTTTTTTATTCAACTAAACACTGTAACAGCAATCAACATACTTATTGCATTGAGACAATTAATTGAAAAATATGAGAAAAATTAACTTTTCAATTGCATTTTCAAAATTTAGAAACTATCTAAAAATATCAAGAACAAATAATTGATTAATTGAGTGACAGCCAAAAAATATCCCATTATCTTTACAATTGCAGAAAAATTTGCAAAAAATAATTTGCATTGCATTTTTTGTTAAATATTACTACTACGGCTGAAACTAAAATAATTTATAATTTACTCAGTAGTATATTTACTGGCTGAAACAATAAATTACTTATATCATTTGGATCATTTTATCATCAAATATGTGCTTGTCTTTACAATTCAGAAATTAGTTACTGAAATTATTAGAGTACCTAATTTCCTCCCATTTTACATCATAATTATTTCAAGTTTAAAGTAGTCCCTCCCCAATCTTCCCTACTGAACAGGCCTAACAAATTATTTCAAGTTTAAAGGAGTCCCTCCCCAATCTTCCCTACTGAACAGGCCTAACAAGTCAAACAAATTCTTAATTGCATCATATTCTATATCGATTTCTAATTCATATAAGGAAAGGTAGGATGTAAAGCAAAGACATTTTTTGTAATAACTCGTTTTATATCCTTTACTCCTTTATCTAAAACCAAATCTAGTTTGCCAGGATAGAAGAAGCCTGATCTTTTGGGCTAGGTCAGTAGTTAACAGGCTTTAGCGTATAAAATTAGTTTATAAAGATATACATATAACAATAGGATAGAATATTATGAAATTTTTTTTAAAATTATGAAGAGTTAAGAAACAGAAGCATATTTTTTTTTTTTAAGTTCAATAAATCTGAATCAGAATTCTAATACTTTGAATAAGAAATCTGAATAAATTTTCAAAAAGACATTGAAAATTGTATAGGATTTCAATCTTCACAATTTGATTTTGAAAAAAATATTTTTATAAATCACATTTCAATAACCATTTCAAGCCCAAATTTTTAAAAATGAAAAATTAGCAAATCATAATTAGCATAAGAATAATGATTTTTATAATAAATTCATATATAAGAAAAATTATCCAATTTAAGACATGATCATTTTAAAAAATCATATATAAAAAACTTCTCATATTAAGACATAGATAATATTATAAAAAGTAATAATTATTTTAACACTTAATTTTAATTTCAAAAATAGACACAGTTTAATTATTTCAAAATTTCAATGAATAAGAAAAAATAAGAGCATCTGTCAGAGAATAGTTCCTTTTTTTAAAAAGTAAAAATAAAAATGTCTAGGAAACAAATTTATGCAATGTTCTATTAGATAGAAAAAATTCAAATCAAAAGATCATATTTCTTAAAGTATAAAATAAAATGTTGATGTTTCAGTTAAAAAGAAATGAATAAAACAATTTTACAGAACTGAAATTTATAAAACCCTTAACATTTATGAACAAATTAATTCAATCAAAATCTATGTGCAATATATACTTTTGCTCAGCAACAAGATCTGCTCTAACTTTACTAAGCTCTAGACTTATTGCTTGCTTTGCTTGGATTTCACTCTGAAGACTGGACTGAAGATTTAGCAATTCCATTTTGTCAAGTTTCTGCGATCTCCTATTTCTCCAGTTCTTTTCCTGCAAAAATAATGCAGAAATTATAAGCAAATATATTTTATAGATGAAACATTTAAATTTAAATTCACAAATGGTAATTGTCAAGGTCTTTTAATGGAAATATGAAGTCAAATTGATGACTCCTATTAGATTACTTCAATTTAAACATATAAGAACATTTTATGAATGCAAAAAAATAAATCTATTCAAAGAAAATTCTAATTTTTTCAGTATAAATTCTAATTTTTTCTAATGTACTATTGTAAAATATAAATAATATCATTTCCAAACTGTAACAAAAATAAAAAGAAAAAGAAAACTACTCATGAACCAGAAGTTAAATATTGCATTGTAAATTCCATTCTTTGAGTTTTCAATCAATTTATAATTTAAAAAATATCTGAAATAATATAATTCTTTCTTTTTAGTTAAGACTAAATCATGAGATCTGAAAAAAAAAATATTGATAAGGGATGGTAAATCGTACACAGAAGAAAGATGGCTCTCAAATGGATCAAGGTCTCACGGTAATAAAATTATAGGAATTTTTCTCTTCTTATAAGGGAGAAAATTTTTAACTTCAGGACATTTCTATTTGTTTTCACATTTCTATTATTCAATTAACATAAAAGCAACTCTACCTTGATATCTCAAGCCATCCAGAGCATTTAAATGACTAGTTACTGAAAACAATAAACTAGGTCCAAGCCAGATCAGATACAAAATATCCATCATTAAGTTGTGCATCAACAAATCCCTCCAGTAAATAGTATAGTTCAATATAGAAAGTAATCTTAACAACTACAACATCACTCTTTATCAAATTCAATATCTAATATAGTTGTAGCACCTTCTGAAGTTATTGTTTAGAAGCAAAATATTCCTTTTTTTTATCAGATTTTTTTTAAAAAAACTTTCTAAATTTCAATGATTTTTAGTTGCTTCATTTCTCCAAGAATCTAACCATCAGTAAAATTGGGGGGGAGGGGGTAAAAAAACAATAAGTCAGAGAAATTTAGTTTGGGGCAAACCATCTACTAGATCATGAAAGTCCATTGTACACAACTAATTGTTTTATTATTTTTTGTTGGGGGGGGGGGCTTCTAGTAAATTATGCTATCAAAGGCAGGCTTGGCTTGGAGTAAGTTTGTGTGTGCAGATGAGCATTAGAATGTGCTCATATGCATATTCTTATTCAAAATTTTCACTGATTTTCTTGGTTTGGGGGTATAGTCAATCATTGCATGCTAATTAGTTTTAATTTCTATTTTTGCAGGTTTAAAAGAACCATACAAGATTTATAGAATATTGAATTTCTTTTGTAAGAGGTTACTCAATAAAATACATGGAAATTTACAAATATCTGGAACTTTTTCAAGTACATTATTAAGACAAATTTCTATGAAAAGTTAATTGTTACTAATATTACATGTAAAAAACGATGAATTAAACACATTTTATTCTATATTTATTTCTGTAAATTTATTATTAAGCTGGTTAGGCAATGATGGAAGTATATGTAAGAAGAGAGATTCTGATACTTTAGTCAGTTGATTTATCACTTTGAACAAATAACTTTATTATTGATAACACTACAAAAAATTTATATCACTGGTTAGTTAATATAAATGCATCAAATTTATATATATATATATATATATATATATATATATATATATATATATATGAAATTAGGAATTTTAGGCTATTTATAACCACAATAAGTTTTTTTTTAATTGAAACCTCCAGAAAAAATATTTTTGCAACCCTATTTATTTTTAAGGTTGGCTACTAATAAGCTATTACTCATTCACAATCTTGGTAGCCCTTTCTTTCTAAGTAAGGTGTAATATAAAATAATTTTATCTTCCTTGTAAATTAAAATAATCGATTACATAAGGCAATTAGATACATACAACTGTAGAGGTAGGAGGAACGCCAGTCATTTTCAAAGCATCTAATTCTTCAGTCATCTTTGAAGCCAGTGCTTGTAGGTATCCTCTTGCATCTTTCTCATCGCTTACCCTAAAAAAGAAAAAAAATTAATATGGGAATTAAATACATATATTAAATAATCTAATTTATACTTAATAAATTCCCTAATTTTCAGCTTAATTTAGCCTTAACTTCATTCTAGGATGCTCCCTATTTCCTGATCCCCATTCCACTTTTTCTATTAAATGAAGGTTAGTAAAAAGGCCTAATTCACACGCCCTGAATAAAGGGATAAAAAATTGATAACCTAAACAAATTCTTCTAAAAGATCCCTACAATTCCCTTACTAAATTCGAATCATGTAAAGAACTCACTTCAATTCCTATTCTCACAATATACAATTGCAAGAAAAAAATTTCTTCATTTGATTCAGTCTTCAGATTGATTTCAGCTTTTCCTCATTTTGATTTATATTGTCTTATGTTGGTATGCTCATTACTGCTGCTAGTACATAAATCATACCTCTTAAAATGGAAATAAAACTAAGTTAAAAACTTAAAGTGTCTTCTCTGTTTTCGGCCCAAATTCTGTTAAATAATTATGGTTACACACACAGATACTGTAAGTGAAAAAAATTACTCAAATGATAATTAAATCACACAAAAGAATAATTCAGCATTATAAACACATAATTTATAATTTTTTTTCACTTTTCAAATCTAGACTTTTAAAGCTACACAACCATTAGCTTTAACTGTTTCTGCTTAGTTGCAAGTTCGTGATAGGCTTCATATCTCTCAAAATATGTAATTAGCAGGGTTTTAATCAATAGCATATCAAAAAAGTCTGTTTTTAAATTTATAAAAAGCCATGTCAATCTTTTAGCTTTTATTTCGCCTTTGGCTTCAACTGAATGCATGCATTTTTCAAGTGCATTATACAGTTCAAATGTTTACCATTATAGTGCAAATGTATTGACTTTAAAAATGAGATTATATTCACTTTTTTTACAGTTTCCAATGGAAATAAAGCCTGATTATCAACTAACAAAAAGTTTAAAACACTAGATGAAATTTAACCAACTTGTTAAACTACTATTTTCAATTTAACAAATTTACACATTCTTTGTGTTAATATCAAAGCATAAAATATAAATGTAAAGAATAAAATCTATGCCAAAATTATTATTATAGATGACTAAATAGTGACAAATATCCTTCAAGACTTACCATTGAATAATTTCACTAATTTGAGCTTCCCATTGATTGATGGAATCTTTCTTGTCTTTTATAAGAATAAAATCATTCTCAAGGTGCCTCTTTTCCTCTTCCACCTTATTTAAAGCCCTCACATACTAAAAAAAAAAGAATTTAAAAAAGAGATTTTAATTTACATATTAATTTAAATTAAAAGTTATAAATTTCTTTTCTATGAATCTATTATTAAAAGTAGCATCTTTATCCAGTACTTAATGATCAGTACCCAGTTTACTTTAAGCTGTTTTTGGTACTTAGTTAGATCATAAATGTTAATTGTATCTAAAAATTTCCTTTAAATATCTTTCAAATTTCAGTCTTAATGGAATTCTGAGGAAAATAATTTAAACTGCAAATTTTGATAGGCATATATCTCATACTATTTTAAAAGACTTACTTCCTTACAATGCTATGTATTTTCCAAATTTTCTACTTATAAATCATTTTATATCACAAGAATAACATTTATTTTAGATTCATTTTTAATTGCTTCACCAAAGCCTGCTTTTAATATTAATTGTAATTACAAGTACAATTTAAAAAAAATATTAAAAACATTCCTTATTCTAAAACCTAATTAATGTGGAAAAATAAGAGGATTTTTTATTTAGCTTCATTGGTAATAAGGGTAAAAAACAGGATAAATAATTTATAGAACAATGACAAATTTTTATTTACCTTCAACAATGAAATATAATGTAGCAAAATACAAAATAAGCTTAAAATACTGATATTTGAAAAAGTTTAAAGCAAAATAAGCTTAAATGATATTTTTAAAAAAGATCAAAAACAGAAAAAAAATTATTTCAAAATTATTAATATCATTAAACAACAGATGAGATTTGATAACAAAGATAAAATAAAAATGACTTTGAGCTGTAACATTTTTAGAAATTTGCTGTAACATTTTTTTAAATTTCCATTACAATTTATTTCACTGAAAAAAAAAACTGTTTTTACTTAAATACTTTGTTTTAAAAAACACCATAACAAAGGAAGTTGAATTAAATTAATAATTAGCTGTTTAATTTCAAGCTGAATTTAGATAATAAATCTCATATTAACATGGAACTGCAATTTTTTTTTTTTTTTTAAAGCTTTATACAGAACTCAAACTAACAACAAAATGACCATATGAAGAATTTTCTCTACAACAAGTGCTCAAATTATTTCACACCTACAACATGAAAACTATACAACAATATTCAATATGAATATTGCAAAAATAATAACCTTTTCAAGGTCTAAACTCATTTTCTTCAGTTCATCTTGTAAAATTGCTTTATCCCTTTCATGAACTCGCTTGATTTCATTTAACAGTTCTTGATGTTCTGCTGAACTATATAAAGAAATCAAAATTTAAATAATTTCAGATCTCATTCAGAAAATATGCAAATTGAAATCAAAAGTACTGATGATAATAAATTACTTGCACACAAATTAAAAAAATAAAAACATTAAAGATAATTAAAAAATCATATTTCTTTTGATTTTTACAAGTGAATTTTGCTGACATAAAATTAAACATAGGTGCTATACTGATTCTAAAAAATCATAATTTTCTAATGCCTCTAAAAAAACTTACATGCAGAAATTATATATTTATCCAATTTTATTTAACAATTTGAATGAAAAATACTATAAATTGAGATTCTTTAATATACTTTAAAATGTGTTCTTACCTCCAAAGACATTTAAGTATTCAAATCAAAGATCAGTTACATATTAAAGCTTAGTAAAAGAAATTCTATAAAATAATATTTTCATTCATAAAATGTAAATTTTATAAATAATGTAGATTTTTATTTTTATGTCTAGAACAAACTCATATTCATTTATGAAATAAATACATTCAAGCAGGGAAAAAAATTTTTACAAAATCAACATAAATTAAAATTTAAAAAATTTAAAAAATAAATTTTGATTACAGAATGATTAGCTAACCCAATCAATTTACTGAATATTTGTATATAATATTTTAGCACCTTAAAAAAAACTTATGTATATTATGCATTGTAAAAAAATTAAATAAAATAACAAAAACGAAATTTTAATAACTAAAAACACATACATCTCAGATCGAACTTGCTCTACTTTGTCCTTAAAGAAAGCAACCTATAGATAAATTAATAAAAGATAATTAAAATACAAATAAACACAATTTCATGAAACAAAACACTCTAAGAAGCAAATTAAAATTTAACTTAAGCTCTAAAAAAACGTTTTTAACTTTTCAATACATTAAAGGGTAAACCAGAAATGAAATAACTATTAAATATATAAAAAGTGACATTTTATAAGCAATACTTAGTGTGTAAGAAAGGTTAAAAATATTTTATAATTAATAAAAAATTAACTGCAATTCAACAGCTATTTAATTAAATTCAATACATCATTCCTATTTATAGGAGAACTTACAGAAAAATTTTCTGCAGTTATAATAAAATAAATATATAAAAATTCACAGAAATTCTATTAAAGAAGAGCTACAAGAAGAAAATATTCTGGTAACACATAAAGCACATTAATATTAAATGTTTAATGCATAAGAAAGGAAAAATAGCAAAGCAGCTATTTATATGATTAAACTATTAACTGAAAATGATAAAATATTTACAAGTTGTACATAATTTAATTCCTCAGTTAATACATTAAATTATAATCAATTAATGGTTTGACAACTAAATGAATTCTCTACATAAAAAAAGAGAATAATGAGTGGTTGTTAAATGTCTTGTCAGATTTGATAACAAATTAATACAATAAAAAAGGCAATTGCTATCTAAATTATTATTTTTTTAAACAATACATAAAAATTCATAAAAAATGGGAGAAAATCTCACTTCTTTTTCAGCTCTGGATTTAGATAAATCAGCTTCTTGCAATTGCTCATTCAATGCAGCTATTTCAGCTGTATGCCTCTGCTGCAACTGGACAATAGTTTCTTTATGTTGTGTAGTTAAGTTTTCAAGTTCCATTTTTAACCTATAGAATAAAGAATGCTCATGAAAGTAAAATTATAAGTTTAAAAAGAAGAAGAAGAAATGTACTTTATCCATTGATGGTTCACCCCAATGATCTTTAATCATATTCAAGTATGTCACGCATAATAGGATAAAGCACATATTAAGCAGAAATTATTACGACTCTAATTCAAAAATCTTGAAAACAAACAATCAGTAAAAATCCAACACTGCTTTTAATAGTTCCAAATCATACACATTCAAACAATTTCATTAACAAATTTGTGAATAAGAATAATAACTGCTTTTAACAAATTATAGTTCCCCAATTATTTGTCATTACCTAATTAGTTTATCAACATTCAGACCTTTACATTTGAATATCTCTTTAAAACCCTTCTAAGTGGTGCTTAATTTCAAGGTTTCAAGACGTGAAAGTTTACAAAAATCCTTTAAAATTTTAAAATAAGTCTTCCCCCCCCCCTCTTTTTTCAATTTTTGATGACTTAGCAGTCATTTTTTTAAGTGAAAGAGTTTGAAAAATGACTGCAATCTGAAGCTTATTTTTGAAAGGCAGAGGATAGCAATTTGAAATGTAACATTATCAGCAAATTTTTCTGAAAGTGGATTTTCACTCATTTTTTAAAGACAAATAAATACATATGTTCATTTTCTCTAGAAGTTATTATACTTTGAAAAAAAATCACAATATAGAAAAATGGTACTGGATATCTACTGCTTCAATGAATTTTTGCTTATTTAAAAGAAATAAATGTAATAGAATAGAAAGTAAATCTGTTTTTCAATGAATTAAGTTTCATCTATGACGGTGTTATTAGACTAAAACTTACAAGATGTTAAAAAAAATTGACCTAACAAGGAGAGAAGGATCCACAGGGTACAAAGAGTTCCACTAAATAGTCCAACTATTCAATAAATTATCCTTAAAATTTTCAAGAACAAGGTCTTGAAAATTTAGAAAACAAATGCAAACTTTACTTCAAAGAAATAGTATTTCACAATCTGCATCTATACTAAAAATGTTGCAGGATTATCAAATTTAAAATATGTGGGAGGAAATAATTGTCCAAATGAAGAAATTTCAAATTTGAGAAGCAAATTTGTCAATATTTAAATTCCAAAGTCTTTCACATTTGGTTAACAAAGTATATATTTATAAGCTGTGTAATTTAGAAATGATAATTACCTATTCAATTCCTGAGTACTATCGGATTGTTCTGGAGAAAAAGCTCTCCCAACGTGCCTTCGCTTTAGAGCCTCAACTTCAGACTCAAGACGACGCACATTTTCCTCGGCTCTTTCTCGGACTCTCTGTTCTTTCAACAAGTCAGACTTGTGATCTTCAAGTCTAATCTCAAGCTAGAGAAAGAAAAATAAATAAAATGAATAAACAACATAAAAATTTTCTCACCTCAGTCTATTAACAAAATATAACCATATTTCATTGCAAAATTAATTTTTTATTTTCAGCAAAGAAAGCATAAATTTAAAAAAAAAACACTCTTTTATAAGGTAATGAAATTTCTTTCATCAATTAAAAAATAGAAAATATCATTCCTTTCACAATTAATTAATGTAATTAATACATTTTTTAACTAAGATTTGTCAATTATTAAAGAACAGTCCAAGTCTTAAAGACCAAATTTCAAGAATCTTGAAAAATATTGTACATGATACGGTATTTAAATATTAAAAAGAATAAATTAATAAACATGGATTGCATTGTCTTGTTTATAAGGAAACTAAAAAATCAGATTTCACAGTAATAGCATTCTATAACACATATATAGAGAATAATATAAATAGGCTTGCATCAGTCATGTTTTTATTAACATAGTTTATGTGTCAAGCTTTTTTATTTACATTATGTCAAATAAATAATTTAATAAGCAAGTATGTATTATTTTTTTATAAAACCTTTCAAACTTTAAATATTAACAAAATTTTGAAATTTTACTAAATTTTAAAATTTAAAAAATAGCAATTAAGTTGCAATTACTCAGAATTTTTCCTCCATCTTATATCTAAAAACATTTTTTAATTCAATAATTTCAAAATAAGTTGTCTGGGGATTGGAATATCTTAATTTATAATGCAAATAAGCAAGTATTTCCAAAAATTCTGCAATATCAATAAAAAATTCTGCAATTTAAAATATTTAAAAGAAATAATAGAAAGTGTTCCATTAGAAATTAGCCATTAAACTATTACAAAACATACAGCGTTTATTTCTGACTTACAAATTGTTTTCTATTGTATAAATAATGAATAAAAACTTTCAATGTATAAGAAAATTTACATTAAATAAAGAAAAGGCACAGGGTAGAGATGAGCAGTTATATCACTGATTTATTTATCTTTGAGGGAAATTAATCCCCCCCCCTTCTTCACAACATATTTTAGCAAATAGGAATAATTTTACATAAAACATTGACCAATAAATTTTGAAAAATCAGGGTGCTATTCTAATTGAATTACCACATAAAAACTATGAATCAGTATACAGAAGAGGGGGGAGATATAACAAAGAATGTAACTTTAGTTGGTAAAAATTTAACTGTCAATTTTGTAAATAAATTTGTTTCTTAATAAATCATACAAGTAAATTTTTAAAAGACATCTATCTTAAATAATAATTTGTGTATCTTACATCTCTTCGTAACTTGTCAGCTTTTCTCATGTCTTGTCGAAAAGCATCAATCTTCTGCATTGCATTTTCTAATTCTTCTTCTTTATCTCGTAACTGGCGAGAAAGCTTTTGTTTTTGAGCTCTTATTTCTGAAAGCCTGAGAAAAAGAGTTGAATTTAGTAAAAAATAAAATACAAGATTAAAATTTTGTAAAAATTACATTATTGGAAAGAATTCTATAACTATGACTTTATAACTTAGAAGGCAAATAATAAATAAAATTAGAACTGAAACTTGACTTTTAACAAAGGAATATTGTTTTTTCAGAATAACAACCTTATGTTTTACAGAAATTTACTTATATAGCAAAATAAAATCCTAAATTTCTAAAAAAAAATTAATCTTTATTATTTACAATGCTTATTCACATATATGTAAAAACTTTATTTCTAACTTAACAGAGTTCTCAAATACAAACTATATCTACAGCATTATACAGACACAGTAAAATGACAAAGCACAATATGCATTAAAAGATATATACATACAGCACAATTTCAGAAATATTTATAGACAAAATGACTTTTATCTATGTATTCAAAGTCATTATAGCCACATATATCAATATATGATAAAATACTATATGATAAGAAAATTCGATATTTCAATCGTATTACTAACTGAATCACTCCCTTTTTTTAACTCTTTGCACACTTCTCACTAAGCTATTAGCTAATAAAATCATGCAAAGTTCATATAATGTAACTTGTAAATCCATTGCAAACACTGATTTTGTGTTCCTTTAAGAACTATTTGTCTTAGTGTGGGAGCATATATGTTGCAGAAAAAAAATTGTGACCCTGGAATAAACCTTATACAGATGGTGGATTAATTCCACTTGACTTAGCTAACTCCATAAATCATAAACTCTTAAATAAAGGACCAAGCAGGAAGCATCTGTAAATCAAAATAAATTTGGAGCAGGCTTCAAAATATGGAGAGAGGTTATCTCCATGGAGACCTTTTCAGGGAAACTAGCCAAAATTTGTGTTTCTCTAAGAAAGGAATGCCTATCAGCCAGCCAATGAGAAGAAAGCAATTCATTTTTAAAGTACACAATGATCTACTAACTTAACAGCAATGTTGATAATAAGCAAATCTAGAGAACAGAACTCTAAACTTCTAATTCAAAATCCTAAATCATGCTTATTGTAACCGAGAGCAATATCTTTTTATAAGAACTTTGAAGAAAGAAATAAAATAAAAGATTACAATAATGAATTCATTAGATAAAACCAATACTGAGAACTAGGGAAAGAACGATACAGATAAAACATTTAAAAAAACTTGTATGAAATAAAAATAAATGGGAGAAAAGTTTTATAAAATTGTTAAGAACCAGAATAAATAAAATTAGCTTTCAGTTAATACAGCTAATATTTTAGTAAATGCTTCTCTGAAAGTTTTTTTAGAAAATTTGGCTGAATAATACTGGTCAGTTAACATTACTGTAAAGGACTAAAATTCTGCATCTCTGAAAAAAATTTATAAAATTGAGAATCTTCTAGGAACAATTCAGACGCCATGGAGTATAAATCAAATAAAATATTACCTTAAGAAGAAGAAAAAAAAAGGAAATTACTAACTTGTCACTAATTTCTGTATATTCAGCCATTGCAGATTTCTTTTGCGCTAATGCATCTTTCAACTCTTTTGATTGCAATTTGAGTTTTTCCTGAGATTCTATCACTTCCTGAAATTAAAATTGTATTTTTAAAATCTATTCATAATAACACTGCTGTGGTTGTATTTAAGATATGTACAGAGATAATGTATACAGAAAAGATATGGAATGAAAAAAAATCCCTGCTATTTTAATCTTTTGAAAATTATCAAGAGATTTATTACATACACATATATATATTGTTACAAGCGGGCGACAGCACGAAAACTCGCCAAAGTTGGCGACCTTTGGCGAGGAGCCTCGCGCCAGCTTGGTTGGTTTGGCGAAAGAAATAGTCTAGTAGCCGCTAGATTGTGCGCGTTGTTTTGAGAATTTTCACAAGATTCAGGTGCATGCGCTTTTCGACTATATAAAGACGAATAGCCGGAGCGAGTAGTTAGTTGAGAGTTTGCGCTGAAATAAAAAGTGTCTCGCTGATCTAGAGGATTTGTTATTAGTGAGCTGTGTTTGCGTTTGCTGTTAACGCTGTGTTATTGAGCTCGCTGTTGCTGTGCTATACTATAGCTGTTTTGCAAACGTTGTTTATAGTGCGTAAGACTTGCATTTATGCTGTGAGTGATTGATTATTGCTGGATTGTATTTATCTGAATTTGTTACTCTATCAATTACCCTGTAAATAACTGTAAATAGCTGTAAATAAATTTGTTTGTGCTGTCCTCAAATAAAGTCCATTCAATCCGACCCCGCTACGCTAAAAACGTAACAATATAATAATACTATCATTATTTTAATAACAAAGTTTGAATCTCTAGTATTTTTTAGCGATAAGGTATGATTATTTTCTTATTTAATCAAATAAAACATGGGAAAAGTAGAATTTCCTCAATTTAAATAATAGCAATACATTGAACCAGGTTAATTTGAATGGTTGAATTACAATGAATATATTTTATGAATTTTGTGTAAATTAGGTTTAAACACTGTAAAATATTTATGAATTGTTGTGCAAACATTGTAATAATATTAATGTAGAGTTATTTCATTTACTCAACAAGATGATTAAGTTTATAGCTTAATAATAGAGAAAAGACAATTTTAAAACAAAAAAGTAGCAATAAAAACTATTTTTAATAACTAAAAAATAATAATGATGAATTTTAAATAAATAAGATTAGTGTAGTAATTTCAAACAATTTAAGAAATTAAATTTTAATTAATAAGAAAAAAGAACTTGGGAATATAACAATTAAATTAAAAAAACTTCAAATGAAAAATATTTATAAAAACATTCACTAGTTCAAATTTATTTTGATCAATTTTGATAATTTTATATAATTATAATTGAATATATAGTACAACAGAAAAGTCCTTGGGTAAATAAGAATTAAAAATAAGAATTAAGAAATTTAAAAAATTATATAGTAATGAATACTGGAGACAATCATTATGGATGCATTCAATAAACAAAAGCTACTTAGAAACAAAAAATATCTTTTAGAACTTTTTAAAATATAGTTAATTATTATAGAAAAGGAAATAAAGTAAGAAGAAAAACAACATATCAGAGAAAAACCTAAGTTAGTGATGAATTTGAATTAAAGGTTTAAATAAGTTAAATTCTAATGTATTTTAATTAATAAGCACAACAAATTTCAGTCAGATAAAAAAACATTTAATTGAAAGTTTAATTGGATTATTTTTTTAACTTGGTCACACGAAGACAAGAAAACCACAGAAAACAAACTTACTTTATGTAACTCATCTTTTTCTACTTTTAGTGATTTCAGAGCTTTTTCAAGCTCTTTGATTTGAGCAGTTTTTTCGTCTTGGCTAGATTCTAAATCTTGTTTAGCAGTTAAAATCCTACGATGATCAGTCTGATGTTTCTTCAGTTCTTTTTCTAATTCTATACAATATTTCAAAATAAAATTAGAAAAAAATCTAAAAATATGATGAATAAAAATAAGATTTTAAAAAATCTTTATTTCCATACCTAGTGATTTTTTCTTAAGAGTATTTATTTCATCTTGAAGTTTTCTCACTTCATTCTCGGAATTTCCTTTAATACTATCATAATCACTATATGTTTTCTGGACATTATTGGACATTTCTGAAAACAGAAGAGAGCAAATACAATAAATATTTAAGAAAATTCTTCACCTGAAAAAATCAAATAAAAAACATCTATTAACTAAAAAATTATTTAAAAAGATTTTAAAAGTCCAAAAATATTTATTATAGTATGTGATGTTCTTATAGCCACGCCAAATAAAAAAAAATTATCATATATAAATATAGCAATATTTTTTAGTTAACTTAAACACTTATTTTATCATTTTGGAAATGATTAAGTGCAAACAGATAATGAAAATATT
This sequence comes from Argiope argentata, assembly GCA_026289955.1. Classification (NCBI taxonomy): domain Eukaryota; kingdom Metazoa; phylum Arthropoda; class Arachnida; order Araneae; family Araneidae; genus Argiope; species Argiope argentata. Next base: position 2,263,325 of record JAOUZG010051295.1, read on the forward strand.
TGCTGAAAAGAATTAGATACATATACAAGTAAATGATTTATTGGAAATATTATATAATAATAACCAGACCCAAAAGATTCCAAAACTATATGTTTTGCTATTTTGGTTGCATTTTTAAGATCATTTGTTAATGACAAATGATTTAATTGTTTCTTGGAAGAAAAAAAAAGGAGGAACATTTAAATGTTTTTTTTTTAATTTTTAATAGCATTATCAATGCATATTTTTGTCATATTTCATGAATGGTTGGTTTATGGAAGATCATGTTAATGATTATGATAATTTATGGATGATTACTTTAAGGCTGATGAAATCATCTAAAGTTGTTGTGACAATGCATACTTTAAATAAAATCAATTAGGGTGAGGATTTTTTCCCCAAAATTATTCAATCATTTTAAATTTATAATGCCCTTTTCATTAAAAAATATATATAACTGGTATTTTTTTTCTTTGAAATTACATTGCAATGATCAGCTCTTCTCTTTCTTTAAAAAAAAATTAAATCACCTGGAAAATAACCACATTAGAAAAAAATGTACACATTTAATTTTCCCAGTCATTTTTTCAATATTTTTACGAAAAAAATTGTTTCTTCCGCTGTTTCACTCATACTGCAGGATGACAATTATTTCTTATGACAATTAAAAAGAATTCTTGCCAATAAAAATACTTCACTAAAGATGTTATTAAAATTACCCGGATTTTCAAAAAAGCTTCCTGATATTCTTTAACAAGCAGATGAGCCAAAGCTTCAGGTAAAATAGATAAATAGTAGCAAATTAAATAAAATAACAATGGAACTTCTTACAATTCAAACTTTTTTCTTCAAGTTATTAATTTCAATGTTTCTTGATGTACATTCATTTATATCTGGTATCACAATTTAAAAAACTTTTTAAAGAAAAATGTAATTTAGTTATTATAAGAATTTAAGGATAAATCTCTGCTCATTTACCAAATATAAAAATCTTTAAAATTCAATATTTTTTCAAATGATCATGATTAATAAAAGAAGTTTTTAAAGTTACCTTTCACTTTTTTAACAAGGTCACTTTTTTCTTTTTCCAAATCTTCTAATTTTTGTTCTAAAAGAGTATTTGGAACTCCGTCAATTATATCACAGACAGTATTGGCCATTTTGAAGAAACCTAAATCTGAAATTTTGCTGCAAATAGAAAGAGTAAATACGTTTAAGTTAAATCAAACAAATAATAGAATTAAAAAATGTAACGCTGGTAAAAATTTTCAAGTCTTCATACCATCCACTTGTGTAGGTAAAGCCAATAAATGGCAAGTGCAAGGCGGAAAATACACTATTGGTTGTTGGTGGTGATGAATCCTTTAAAAAAAAAAGGAAATAAATTAAAACATTAAATCACTGATTTTTTAAGCACTTTTACACAAGGAAAAAAAAAGCTCATAAGACACTAAAATATACCCCTATATACACATAAACAAAATACAATAGATTTTATGATTTGTCATAATTATATTCATCATTTCTCATATTATTCTTCAACATTCTTCTTCTTTAATTATCATTCATCTTATCTTATCCGTCATCATTCTTCATTATTAAAAATACATGCCAAAGTTAGATAAAGTCTCTTTGTTATATAATTAGATGACCAAATATTGCAAAAGGTAAATATTAAAATAAATATTCAATAAATTAAACTAGTCAATACTTTGAATAACCATTCAATGAAAAGCAAAAAAAAAAAAGTCCCAAAAGATAATGATAAAAGAAAAAAAAACAGATTATCAAATCCAAATAGTTCTTGCTTCATTCTCATTCTAAATAGTAGGATTCAGTGAGTGTACAAAGATATTAAATGTATGATTGGAAAAATAATATAAAACACACACACACATTTTCAACCTGTCAATAATCTTGTAAATTTAACAAAGTGACACTATATTTCAGTTCCTATAAAATATTTAAAATTATACACTTTGTTCTTTTGTAAAATAAATAATTAGTTCAAGATTTTAAAACATGATGATGCAAGTAAAACATGTTGTTACTTGTGGCAATTGCAAGTAGCTCCATCTAGGGCCAAGAGTACGACTTAGCTAAACACATGTAACAACCCTTTTAAGGGGGCGGACTTCATCTATGAGAATTCATTCATTCATCTTAGATCATAAATTAGACCTGGAACAGAGAACGATCACCTCTGACCCAGTACCCCTACTCTTGACATGAAGGACTTTGCAACAACAACATATTTTTTGAAATCGTAACCTAAGGAGAATGAGTCCAACGCTCTACCAACCAGGCTATACTGGCAATAACAACTATAGGTAATAACAACATGTATCCTATATGTAATAACAACATCCCATCTAATAACATCTATACACTACTTCACAACAAGAAATATGACAATAAAAGCTTCCAAAGCTTGTATTTATTTAATTCCAACTAATACATTACAACTATTGATTCTCTAATCTCAAACAGAATTATAAATATATCAAAAATTCTCATTACCAACAACGATTAAAAAATTAATTTAAAAAATACAGCATAAACTTACAGATTGTTTCAAATCACTTTCATCTACATCAAAATTTGATGTGTCAGTAGGACTGCTGACCTCAGGAATGTAAGGAGCAGGAGCTATAAAAATATTATAATTAACAGTTGTCAAAATATATTCAATTTTTAATATGAAAACACATAATTGTTACATCAGTAGATATAATAATTTTAATCAAACCATACTACTCGAAAAACCCTCACATTCGTACAAGGGCAATACATCAAAATAAAAATTCAATTCAAATATTTATAATAACATGAATAACAATAATTCATTGAAAAAATTACCAATATTTTATCAAACTGACTTCATATAATAACTGTGCATACTTAAATTACTAGGAACTAACTTCAAAATGTAAATTTAATTTTAAAAAATTCTAAAATATTACATAAAAATTTACTTATACGCTATTAAATATGTAAAAGTAACTATGTGTTGTGCAATGCACCATAGTTCCATTTTTCTTAGCAAATTATATAATTAAAAACAGTTAATAGATATAATTTAAAACAGATGTCCAAAAATCAAAAAATGATAACCAATTCCTGATCTTATATCTGTGTCCAATTAGTATATTAAGAATTTATGCATAAAAAATCTAAAATAAAATATATTTAAAAAAAATTATCCTTTTTTTCCATTATTTAGAATTTAAATCAGTAAAAATCCTTTAGTTTTGGTCAATATTAATTCATCAGAATTTTAAGTTACTAAATGATGCTTTTATTTTTTTTTCTTGGATCAAGACATACTAAATACATGGAATTGTATAATGCTTGTAAACAAACAAGGAGAGGTGGGATTCCCTTTATCATAAACAAATTAAAATATGTTTGTAAGAATGACAAAGGAAATTTGGTTTAAAATTAAATTAATACAAAATATCAGAAATTCAAAAAATTAAAAATGAGCAAGAAAGAAAATGAAAATAATAATAGTAGAAAAGAAAATGCAGAAATAAAAATGATCAAATTTAAAAATCAGAACATAGATATCAATATTTGTATGAGAAACAATAGAATCAATAATCTTCCAAGACAAAATAAATAAAAACTTTCGAGATATAAGCACTTGAAATTTTCTATGCACTGGGGAGAATTCAGATTTGTAATCAGTAACTCTCTAAAGAACTATAAAAGATCAAAAAATTTTATCCATAACTCATTGACTCCTAATCTAATATACAAAGGGCAAAAATATATTTAAACTACTTAGAAAAAGCTTAAGAAATATTTCTTAAGTTTATATATAACCAAGGAAAGAGAATGGAATACAACACTTCTTTTAATAATATAAAGATAACTGTTATTCACTGGCTTGTGTAAAGATTGAAGAAAAAATTGTATAAAAATTAGAATTTTAAAAAATCTATATTTTATGAAATGAAATAAGATTTATCTGAATCATTCAATTTAAATGAATACTACGTTTAATAAATAATTATGCTGTAGCTGACCTTTTCAAAAATGATGCATGGTTATAAAATAATAACTTGCTTTGGTTAACAAATCACTAAAATATTAAACTTACAATCTCTTGCTTGTTCCCAATCTACTCCAATAAACCATGGATGATTTTTAAAATCTTCTAAACCATTTTGTCCTAATCTACATTCAGATGAACAAATTAATCTCCTCATCAAGTCTTTAGCATCGTCTGATATAATAATCTGAGGATCATCGGGAAAATCAAAGCAGTTCTACAAAAAATAAATTACATAATTAAAATATATACATATACTCAAAAGTTAGTCACTCCAACCAGTAATTATAATGAAGACTTTTAAATATCTTAACAGTGATATTCAAAAAATATCACTGTTAAGATCATTTATAATTCATTATATGCTTTTTTATAATTAACTAAAAAGCAAAACACAAAAACTAAATATAAAAAAATTATTTCATTAAAACTTAATTGATTCATAAATTACAATTAATTAAAGTATGTACAAGACAATATATATTAAAATTCATTACACTAATAATATTTTTTAATTTTTTTTGCTATTTTACTTTATATTATATAATTTTTGAATACATAAATTCAATACTTTTAAGATGAACCTGCTACAATTTCTGTATAAATTCTGATGGCCTAAAAATTAACTATAAAAATCCTTTGTTAACTGAATAACAAGCAAAAAGTTCAAATATAAAATTATACAGGATGAACACCTGAATTATGGGGGAAGGATAAAGGAAAAAAAACGCCAATAATGCCTAATTCATGCCTAGAGGATATTAAATGATGAAGGAAAATCATACTTTAAACACTACAGCTTTATTTCTTTTCTTTGTAGAAAGTAAGAAGATTTACATCTTTGAAGTAAATTTAAATAATTTTAATTAAATCATGACAGAAAAACAGAGTGCTTATAAAAATACTAAATAGAAAAAATAGCACGGGAATTTATCTAAATTTTTTAAACACTTGAGAAGACTTCTTTTAAATACACATTTGACCTTGCATTTTATTTAATGTGATTTTCACATTAAATAAAAGAATTAAAGTTTGAACAAATTATAAATACTTTTTATGTTCAGATGTATATAGTTACAATAAAAGTTAATTTCCAAAGTGTATTAATTTATATTTATTACATATATCATCTATGTGATGATATGAATCAATATTCAATATACATTACATTAATAGGGAAAGACATTAAATTGCACTAATTAGGGTATGAAAGGAAATATTAGAAAATAACATTCCTATCTTTCCTCACCTATGTTGGGCTTTCTTTTTAATTATTTCCTTATATATAATTTCTATACACAAAACATTTTCTATATGTTATTTCAACTTTTTCTGTACTCAATCAATTATCAAAATAAAAGCTTCTTCTAGAATTATGTCTGTAATTAATACTCGTAAAAGAGTTAAAAATCAGATCAGACATACAAATCTACAACATTTAATAATACACAATGTAAAAAATTAAAAATTTGATAACAAATGTGTCAATTTTCAATTAATAAGGCAATAAAAGACTTAAAATGCATGGCTTATCTATCTGTTCTTGAGCTAAAAAGACATTTATTACTAAAAAAAGAGCACAATAAATTAATAAAAGCCAAGTTAATTGCCACAAATGAATGAAATTTCACAAACTATCTTTTTAAAATCTAGGTCATAATAAACAAGTATCTAGAAGCATCAACCATAAAAAAGAAACCAAAACTAACCTTATGATTCATAATTTTTCCATATGTTTCTACTAATGACTCTGCATAAAATGGAGTTTCACCAATCAACATTTCATACATACAAACTCCTAATGACCACCAATCACATTCTGGACCATATCTTCCTTGACCATCCTCCATTGCCTATATTTAATTGAAAATAAAAATTTAGCTTTAAAAAAACAATGCAGTAATGCACAAAATATCTTAAACAATCAAGTTAAATAACTCAAACAATTTTTTAGCAATGGTGCATGGGTAACTTTCATAATATGAAAGAGATCTATGTATTAAATAGAAATTTCTTGAAACAAAATAAGTAAAATATAATTAAATATACATATAATTAAAAAATACAATGACAGGTTATTCAATGAATATTATACAATAAAAAGATATTTGACAAAAGAATATCAGCATTCTTATAATCACTTCATGTATATTCGAAATATCTGTTAAAAATCATTCGATCTCATTTTCACAATATGACTAATGGTCAATTATAATTAAAAAAGTTTTTGCTTAATTAAAACAAAACTGAACCTTTAAAAATTCTAATGTGTGTATAATGCATTAAAAATTATAAGGTATATGTCAAAATAGAAGAAAACTTAAACAACAGTATATACATATAAGCTAGTGAATCCAAATAAGAAGTACATTCTAAATGAGAAAAGGAATAGTTCATTTAGACAGACAGACACACGCACACGCACACAGGCACACGCACAAAGAAAAAAAATGTTGTTAACATTATACAATTTTATTTTAAAAAATCAATTCAAATTGTTCTTTTTCTAATTGTGTATTCTCAGCCTTTCATTTTACCTCTCAACAGAACTTATTTTTGCTTCAACATATCAGGTTTGGATATATTAGAGTATAGCTAAACAGCCTTTCACATTCTTTAATTTTGATCTTACAAAATAATAAATATACTCCCTATATGAAGTTAGAGACAAAAAAAAAAACATTACAAAATATTACAGAAATGTTAAATATAAACATTAAGAAGTAATGAAAAATAAATATGATTAACTCAACAATAAAATGAATAAATTGATGTAACAAGTATTTGAGATATTAAAAATATTACAGAATCTATAGAAAATTAATTATTCTAAAGAATTATAAAAATTTTATTCTCAAAAAAACCTGAAATCCATGTTCCCAAAGAAATATATGACTGATGCTAAATTCTAAAAATACATTTAAATGAGTGTTAATTGATTATGGATCTTCCTTAGAATTTTGTAGAATAAAATTTTAGAAAAAAAAAAACTTCTTTGATATATACATATATGTTACAATAACGTTAACAGAAAAGCTTTACTAGTTTGATACTTATGAGACCATACAATCTTCTTTTTTTTAAATAATATATTAGGAAGAGGACTTAGCAAAGCTCTATCAACTTTAAATTATATCGGCTTTAAAAACTCCCCCCCCCCCCACTTTTTAAAGATGATTTATTTTAGAAACAGATCATAGGAATTGCAATTTTACCCTTTTCATTTTTGATTTGGTTTTTCATTGCTGCTTTGATTAGTTCGTATGATTAATTTGCTGCTCTTATAAGTAAAACTTTTTGACATCTAATTTTGTCTGAACTTCTCTCCTCTTAGTGTTTTCCCCAAACAATAAGAAGATTATATTGCACAAATTTTTTAACCAACAAAGTTTCTTTTTAGTGTGCACTCTAAAAGGTGTCTTTGTTGTCTTAACATAGAAAAACCTTTTTAAAAAGTAATTCATTGTTCAATCTGAATTATTTGCCGATTAATCAATCTACTACTGCATGATTCATTATCACAAACAAAAGTAGCAAAATATATATATCAATATATTACCCTTAATATTTCTGGTGATATATAATCAGGTGTTCCAACAGCAACATTTGACTGAACCTGGAAGAAAAATTACAGAAGTAATTAGACAATTTTCAGCTGTTATGGATCAAAATATAAGCAAAACTATTCATTAAAACTAAAAATTTAATAATGGCAACTGATTCCATGTATCACATAAAATGTATTTATCATTCTTAATTCATATCAAATGTTAGTTCTAATCATAAATTATCTTGGCATTGATAAATTAACCTATTCAAATCTTAAAGAAGATTCTATGATGTATAGTAAAATGCTGTGCATTATTTGATGGTCTTAAGATGTATAATAGGTCAGGATGGTCTGGTTGGTAGAGCGCTGGTCTCGTACTCCTTAGGTTATGGGTTCAAAGCTCACCGGCCAAAAGATTCCCCGAGTGTGTGGTGGCTGGTGCTCGTTAAATCTGTTTGTAGTTGCAAGGTCCTCCATGTTGAGAGTAATATCACTGGGGATACTGGGTCAGAGGTGATCGTTCTCTGTTCCAGGTCTAAATTACGATCTGAGATGTATGAATGAATCTGCATGAATGTAGTCTGCCCCCTAAAAAGGGTTGTGGAGTGTGTGTAGCTAAGTTGTACTCTTGGCCCTAGATGGTGCTACTTGTAAAAACAAGAGACTTATATCTCCGGTTTAAAATTTGCTGATGTATCAGTGGGACTTGTCCACTGCAAGTGCTATTAGTCACAACAACAACAAGATGTATAATAATAATGCATTGTATAGGCATTTATCACATTCTAAAAGAATACCTAAATGAAAGAGGTAAGCCATGAGAGATGGCTAATTAGTTATAAGAAACATAAAAACGATTTTAAACAAAACATTTGTAAGGAATGGTTTTAACAAAACATTTGTTGTTATAGCTGTTGCTTATCCTCAAAAGATCTGCCATATTTATTATTTCTGCCATTTGCAGTAGATTGTTGGCCACCAAAAAATCGGATGTTAAGTCTCCCTTAAAAAGTTTGATGCAACCCAGAATGAGATTCAATGAAGCTGGAAGGATACAGCAATTTTTACAAGTGGGAAGGATTTTTGTGCTACATTTAAAGGAAAGACATTTAAGGTGGTCACTTTTTAGTCTAGCTAGAGCATTCTGGGAGCTAGAGTCACATTTGATTTTAACGAGAAAACATTTAATTGAGTTTGTTACCAAATAATAACAAATATGCTTAATGCAATAAACCATTCTATCCAAACCACTGGCATATTTGACACAGCTTTATAGTTAATCTATAACCTGACATAGACAAATTGGCAGGCAAAATTAAATCTTTAACAAAATGGCTTTCATTGCCATTGAATGACAAGGCTCTCATAAATCAAAACCATCCAAGATGTCATTATTGAGTTAGCTTATTAAGATAATAAGTATCTTTTGTTTTACTTATGGCATTTAATTTAATTAACATATTGGTGACTAGATCTATGTAAGATTGTGATTGGAATCCATGTTCTTCATACTTCCAGTATGTTTCTTATGCAAATTTATCACTACTATCTATATTCTTTTGGAAATACTTTCTCTTCACTAAGTAGCATGAATAACAGTGTAGTTCAATAATGCTCGATAAAAATTTTAAAGGTGTAAATAGTCTTATTTAAATTATTCTTTTACAAATACCAAACTATTTAAATTTTATTTTTTTAAAAAACATAACTCAGGTATAGTGAAGGGAGTGACGTAAATAAAAAAATATACTGTCAATTAAGTGTATGATAAAGTTACAACCAGAAGTGTATAATAAATCACTGAATAGTCCAAAAGAAAAATATGGCATCAATTTCTATTAGCATGAATGAAGAGTGTACTATAGACATCAGCGACAGACACTATAAAAATAGATAGAATAATCTTAATTTGACAATAGTCTTAATTTAAGGTAATGCAATTTATAAATCTTTTGACTAATAGAGGCTGCAATATACTGAAATAGTATACTACCCATCACATGATTTATATGACTTGAATTAAAAATATATAATTAATCACCAATTACTGTTATGGTCCAAATAGAAAATATAATGCTGATTATGACTATCAATTATTGATGCAATCCAAATGGAAAACATGGTATCAGATCAATTTGAAATGGCAATTAGAAGGGTGTCAGACAAGTCTATTTTGTAAGATGAACATGAATAAAAATCAGTCATATTTTTCAAATTTTACTTTTTCACAACATGCTAATAAAAATTAATAATCAAGATAAAATGAAGCAAATTAAAAGCAATCATATTTCATCGTAGTCTACTCTGCTATTTTATATTTTTCTCCCTTTCAGAAATGTGCTTGTTTATCTGAAGATGATCAACTACTGATTAGTGAAAATCAATTCATTTTATATCACTCGCAAAAGGTTATAGACATCACTTGAAGTACTGAAGAATTATAAACATTTCAGAAGGTCTTATTACGTATCAGATGTATTTACATAATTGCCAAGGTTGAATTTCCTATTTTTACACAGGTTTGAAAGTTATCCAACAAAGAGATTTTAAAAACTTACTGAACCATCTTCTAGCAGTTTCAAACAAGATCCAAAGTCAGCTAATCTAATGTGTCCAGATGCATCTAGAAGAACATTGTCAGGTTTGATGTCACGATGCACATAACCCAGTTTGTGTATGGAAGAAATGGCCAGAATCATTTCAACGATGTAAAATTTTGCCATGTCTTCTGGCAAACGATCATCAAATTTACTCAAAAGAGTTAAAAGATCACCACCACAGTAGTAATCCATAAGAAAATACTGAAAAGAAAATAAGAAATTGTAATTAAATAAATAATTTTGGATTGAAAAAAAATTTGTGAACATATTTCTTTATAAGACACATCAAATTTTGTTGTTGACGAATGAAATATATTTAATAATATACAATTTTTTTAAATCAGCAAGCAACATTTAATTCAGCCATTCTTTATTTTTTCAAATAAACCATAAATAAATTTCATAAAGAGTTGGAAAGCAATATGAGTTTCCCCCCTTCCAATCAATTACTTTAAAAATGGTATGGAATTTTAAATAACAGAACAAGACAAATTTGCAAAAATATCTGAATAAAAAAATATATTAAAAGATACAAAGAGGCAGTACTTATTGATATACAATAAGCTAAATGAAAAATGAACACAAGCAAAGGAGAAGGATGAATTTTTAAA
>JAOUZG010051295.1:2274221-2288824 GCA_026289955.1 Argiope argentata
TATATATATATATATATATATATATATATATATATATAATGATACAATTTTTTTAAAAAAAAAATGAAAGCCTCTCTACCTATAAAAAACAATTAAACCTCTCTCTACCTGTAAATAACCATAAATAATTAAGAAATTTCATTCAGAGTTGGAAAACAACAAAAGTTTTTTTTTAATATGTGTTTTTTTGTTCTTTTCTTTACCAATTACTTGAAAAATGAAATTAAATTTTTCTAACCAATTGCTTGAACAATGAAATTAAATTTCAAATAATTAAAAAAGACAAATTTTTGCAAATTTTTGAATTAAAAAATATTACATGAAAAGATACCAAGTGACAGTCTAAACTGGCATACAATTTGCTAAATGAAAAATACACACAAATAAAGGGGCAGGACCAATTTTTTTTAAAATTGCACATAATAAACAATCAGAAAATTACAAATCTGATATGAAGTTTTTCTTTTAAATAATCTGGTTAACTTCTTGATGACTACATTTAGAACAAACTTCTTGAATGTAATGCTTCTTTCATCATTTTCAAACAAGAAACATTACTTTTTTGAATAGAATAAATTTATATAAAATTACTTAGTTATGTTTGTAAAATTCTTAAGAAAATTAAAACAAAAAAAAAGTAATTTCTTAATTTCAAACAAATAAAAGTAAAATTTCAAAATAAAGTCAGTTAAAAAAAACTCTGAAAAGAAAAAATAAACCATATTATTTGTTTAAAAGTATCATGCCTAATTGATTCTTAAAAAGCCATAATACTTACCAGATTACTATCATCTTGAAAAGCATAATAAAGGTTGGTTATCCACCTTTTATCACCATACACCAAGACATCTCTTTCCTCTTGAAAGCAGGCAGTCTGTTAAATAAATAAAATAGATTTTTTAAAATAATTTTTCAGCTTTATGCAAGAAGAAATGAGATTATATTTCATACATGTGTGATTATGATTATTTCATGCATTCAAAGTTTGTTTTTTATGGCTAGTATTCATTATTTCATACATGGTGGCCAGTTATAATATTATAATATACTACAACTAGCCACTTTTGGTGAATTTATCTCCCTAGGTTACTGTGTTTTTAGACTGAAAAATATTAAAATGAGAAGTATTTCTTTAAGAAAATGTTTTAATTTGTAATTCAATATGACTGAAATACGTGAATTCAATAAAAAACATTTATTGGAAATTACAAGGTGCATTGATTACAAATTAAAAGTGGAAATGAAAATCATACTATGGAACCCTATTACAGACTGGCAAAAGTATGTGCTCCAATATTTTGATGGTGAGTATTTAAAAATCCTCCCATCATAGCATTTAAAAAGATTGTTTCAGATAGTGTACCCAACTGAATTAAGAATTTTATTAAAGAGGAAAATTGTAAGTAAACAAAATTTTAAAAAAATAATTGTTTTGGAAAATACGAGTATTAATTTCCGTAGGGAAGCTATAATGATTATGGCTAGATTTAGGATTAGGATTTATAGGCTACAAAATTACACTTTAGTATGATTTTTCAACAAATATAATCAAGACAATTTTTTATTTTGACTTTAAAAACCATTTGTTTGCATTCAGTTATATATCCAGAATTCCAGGCTTTTACAGAATTTTTTGATGATTGGCATGATTTTAACATGCTTGGCATGAAAACAGATTAATCTTATCATGATTACTTATTTAGCACCAGTTACATCTATTTTTGTACTTAATTAAGGATTTTGTTTGAAGGCTCTCATTTCTCTAATATCTTCCTCCTTCTTACTGAATATCCAATCTGGTGATGTAGGAAACTATCTCCCGAAAACTTCCAATAATATTTTGCAGCACCATTAAGTACATCTACATTCAATGCAGATGTAAAAATATTTAATGAAACAATCTGAAATCCATATAATGTTTTGTTTATATTTGGTTGTTGCTATAAGACAGTTGGTAATAAGGTTGATTTCTGACACATATATTAGTGTTTCATATAAATACTATAGCCTATTAATTCTGTAATAATAAACTTGCATTTATAATAATATAACTACATAAAAACTCCAATAAAAAAGAATTATTTGTTTGATGATTAAACACAGAAAAAATAATGAAAATTTAAAAATCACAAGCAGCACAATAGCATAGCTACTATATAAAATTTTGATAAATTTTACTGCTCATAATGAAATTTAAAATTTAAATAAATAAAATTGTATGCAGTTTTACTTATTGCATAACTATGATTTAAATAAATATGTCTTTAAAATAATAAACTGATATTCTAAATACCTATATCAATAAGAAAAAAATTTCTAATATATGAATATGAATAATTTTTTCTTCCAAATAAGCAAAGATAAGAACAGAAGTTATTACATAGTACAAAAATAAATCTATGATTTTTTTAAGTTAACAGAAATAGAAATTACCTCTGCTCTTTTCAACATTTCCCATTTGTTTAAAATTTTCATTGCATAGACTTTTGTAGTGACTTTATGCTTAACAACAGCAACCTGTAAGACATTCACATTTCATATTAATTAAAAAAAACATAAATACAATTTTACTTTAACATAAAGTATATTTCATTATACTTGAATATAACATACATTTCGATTCAATTTTACTTTTTTATAGAAAGCAAAGGGAAGCAAACAAATGGTACAAAAATTAATATTTTATTCTCGATTCTCGCCTTTTTCATAACCGTTAAGTTGATTCCATATTAAAAATGTTAAAAGCTGTCTGAACTTCATTTTTTTTTTAAATTTAATTTACATGTTTCATGGAAAAATTCCATGTTTATCATTATATGTAAACATTTAATAAAAGTTCATGAAATATAAAAACAAAAAAAGAAGCAGAAAATGTGAGTTAAAATCAACCTTAATGATCTTAATAAAGTTAAATTAAGGAATATTTGTGTAATAATGCTAATAAAACATTTTTGGGTGAAATTCAAAGGTGAAAGCTAGGGAGAAAAGATGTTACTGAATGAAATATAAGCATCTGATACTAAAGCTGGTTCAAGTTAAGGCTTGGTGATCTGGAGCTTTCTACAGATCTTGCTTTGTTGAAAACAACAGGTAATTGGGACAAAGATTGCAATTTGGTTCTGTATTCTTGCACTTTTTTCATCAGAGTTAAATTGATTTTGTATTGAAAATTTTAATATTTGTCTGATTTAGAACAAGTTTTTAAAAATTTAGTTTGCATATTTCATGGAAAAATCCCTTGTTTATCAATATATGTTGTTTATTCCCTTGGATTGAACATTGATTCAAACCAAGTCCAAGAGTCAAGGAAAGAAGGTTGCAGTAGCTTCTGAGGGTAAAGACCTCTGAAAACCCAATAGCAGATGTCTGACTTTAGCTCATATGAAGATGACGCTCATACCACTCGCTTGCATAACCCATGTTTTACCAGGGTTGGGGGAAGGGGGTCTTTCACACATCTCACAGATACACCACAGGGTGGAGAACAACCATGCCCTAACCAGGATGCCCAGATCAAAAGGAAGATGTGTTGCCCAGCCCAGGATGACAGCATCAATGTGTACACACATTTAAAACAGTTTAAAGAATACAGATACATTAAAAGATCCAGGAAAAGTAATCCAAAAACAATCTTAATGGTGTGATTAATTTAAATTAAAAAAATGTTTATGTAACAACACTAAAAAGGGGGTTGAAATTAAAAGGTGAATATTAGTGAACAAAGTTTTTACTGAATGATATATAAACATTCAATAAAAATTCTCTTTGAAAATGATTATTTAGTATATAAATTATAAACCCTTCGCACTTCAATGGTGCCTCTGAGGCACCATTCAAGATGGTGCAAACTTTTGACATTTTATTTCTTCATTTTTCAAATTTAATTTTTTTAAAATGCCTACATAATGGTTAAGATATGTAGATTAATTTTTCAAAGAAATTAAACTTAAAAAAATAATGTATATTTACTTTTCATAGCAATGCACAAATCTTTGTATTAGGGGAATAATTTTGCATCTAATTATTTTTCAGAGTGAAAAGTGCTAAATTTATTCATTAAAAACAATAATTTATTTTTAATTTGTATTGGTTAAAATCAGAAGGGGAAATTTTGGAGAGACAACTTCGGTCTGTAAAAGACGGCAGTGTGGTTCCCAAATGACGGTATGCATATCATAGATGGTCAACTGAAGCTTTAAGAATGTACATAGTTAGATCAGATTATATATAAACAAAAAAACAGGTAAATGCACAATAAAAGTTCATCAAAATGCCTTTTTTTAACATTCTTTTTTAATTTCCTAGGACAGAAAGAATTTATAGTTCCCTCTTTCTGGTTAGTACGGGTATTCTATTAAGGTTTCAGAAGGTTTGCTCATTCAAGTCTGAACCCAATGGTCTGTACATGGTTCTGGGTTTAGTGATTCAAGAGATTTCTATTGATTGGGATTTTCTGATGTAGCACTTCAGAAGAATATATTTTCATAGTTCTATAATCAAAACATACAAAACCTTTATTCCTTAGGATTAAATTAAGGAAATAAAGAATAGAGAAACATAATAAAACAACCAAGATAAGAAAATACAACAAACAATAAAAAATTGAGAAAACACAATTTTAACTTGAAATTTCTTTTAAAAAATTCCTACAAACACTGAATAAAAATTTAATTGCCAGTTTCCCTGAAATAAATAACATACTTGACCTGAAATAATAATAAATAATATAATATACTGCCATATAATTCAACATACATCACCAAAAGCTCCTCTCCCGATGACCTTTAAAACTTCAAAGTCATCTCGATTCAACCTTAGCTTCTTTATCCGTTCCACAACAGGTTTTGCTGCAATTAAATGGGAAAAAATTATGTTAGTCAAAAATTGCAAAAATATATGGTGAGCAATATTTTTTAGTGATCAAAAACAATGTTGGAACATAAATTTTGAAATCTTTCAAAGATATTTTAATATAATGTTGTCTTTTGATTTGAATCAAAAAGAAGATTCATCAAATTGTATCAAAAGTACTTTTTCAAAATATTCCAGGAAACTTACTGCAATACAATTTTGAAATTCAAAAGGTTGATGATAAAATATATTTAATTTTATGCAAGCTTGATTTTCAAAACAATTTTAAAAAAGAATTTCTTTTACAACTTTAATGTGCATAAATTCATAGTTAAAACATAAACATGCATATAAGAGATCAAATTAAGAAAAAAAAGGGGGAGTTATTCTATATTTTATTGGCTTTCAACAAAAAAAAAAGTTGTCAAGGTCAAATAACTAAACAAGAATAAATGCATAATTTTTAGATGTATGCATATATTCCAAATGAGAAAATGCTTTAAATGTAAAAATTAGTAATGCAATGATAAATGAAAAAAAATTATTTCTAAATTTCTATATCTTTTTATCTTTAATAATAATACTTGGCAAAATAGTCTTAGTTTAATAACATTTTTTAAAAAATCTGTTCTGCAGTTAAAATTGATCAATTTCAATGGCCAGCCAAACAATGCACATTGCTTCTTTCCTTATAGCAGCAACTGATTGGAATTAAACAATGAATTTCAAGATTCATAATTCAGTTTTAATTTTGACAGTAAAAGAAAAGAAACTTGAATTTAAAATGTTAGCATCGCAAGAATATTAACTAAATATGAAGCATTGGGATTAGAAAACTTTAAATATATAATTTTTGTAATTTTTTTAGCAGTACTTTCATCAATTAAAAATAATTCTTTATATTATTTAAAACATTTTTCCAATATTTACAGAAATCTCTTATTGTTTAGAAATTACTACTGATTCCAATTTATTCTATAAATAAATTATATTGCAGAAACAAAAGTAAACTATCATCACTTTCACTAAATATAGAAATATTTCTAAAAGAAAAAAAAATCGACTATTTTGCTGACATATGTTATAGTAAAATCAGGTGAATATGACAGTAAATGAATATGAAATAGCACATGTAATTTACTATATGAAAATTCTTTCAAACTACCTTTACTAAATACTTGACTTACTTGATCCCTTTCCAACATACTTGACTTACATATGCCATAAAAATTCACTCATTTCACCCTCCCAGAAAAAAAGCAAAATAATATAAAAATTGGAACTAAGAAACTATGTTTTAAGACTGCTTATATAGTTCTAATTTATCTTACAAAATTTTGCTTAAATATAAACCAGTTTCACTTTCGACAAAACTAGTTTAACTGAAAAAATGAAACACTAGTCTATCAATCAAAACTGTTATTTATTCATCAGAATTCTCCCTACTCATAATGAATATTCAAAGAATATAAGTATTTATAATATGATTAAAATTTTTAAATACAATATTTATAGCTATAACCGTATTATTTAAATATGTAAATGAATTGTTAATGCTTATAATATGTTGATGATTAACAGTTACTTTTTTTTTTCTTTTTTAAACATTTATTTAACATATATATTTTCAAGATCATAAAAACACTGAAAAGAATGCATCTGTTCGACTGAGAAATATTGAACATGAAAATAATTGATAAAGCTATCTACATGTAAAATATTTCAAATAACTATAGAGATATTTAATAGAAATATTTATTAGTAATAAATATTTAATTCTATCAATTCGATATCTTATCTAATTATTCATTCGTAAACAAAATTTTAAAAAAGTTCAACAAAATAACAAATTCTACGGTCTAACATGTGTGTGGGGGGGATATTCTGAAAATTAAAAACTATTATAAGGAAAGGTCTTATTTCATAATAAATTTTTTTCCCTACCAGGATTTCTACATATTTTAATGCTGAACATATATAAGACTTAACGATTATAATAGAAAATACAACATAAAAAATCCGTTATTATTTTTTCTTTCACTAGAAAAAGACTAAAAATTTTATCGATTTTGCTTTAATGTACTTTATCTTTTGCCCGCCCTTTTTCATAAATAAGTTGTTGATAAATAATATTCATATTATTTAATGATTTATTCGATTATACTTAGCTACGAATTCATATCAGAATAAATTAACGATGTTGATAGATTTAAATAAACCTTCATAACATTTTATTAATTTATTAACATTTTATTTAAGAATTTTATTCATAGAATGTTATTTACTTGAATTTATATAATTTTATAATGTTGTATCAAGATTAAATAAAGTACAAGTCTTGAAATTTAACACATCATATGCAATTCACAAGAGTCTTTTTTAAATGGAACTGAGCCATATATTTACGAAACACCGAGTAAATAGCTGAAATGGCATTTTTGTTAACTCAAAATAGCAGATAGCATTTTTTTAAAAAGCAAGTCTTAAAAAATAAGACTGCGCTATATTAAAAAAGCAGACATAATAAAATGCTGAATGCATTCTACGAAAAGAAGGAAGCCTTATGTTCGCCGTTCCCGTCAAGTGCCAAACGATTCTTGTCAAAAAATAATTAATGGCAGAATTGCTAGACAACACTGAAGCAACTTAAGATACGTAATCCTAAATATCTCTCTCTAAAAGTGTCATAAAAAATAAGAAGGAAACTGCTTGTGGAAGGATATGACGTTATGAGAGGCACCAAAAAGTAAACAAGGAAGATTTCGAACATTGTTTCGCTGGGAATTTGTGTGAGAAAAGATTTGGAATGCTGCTTTTAATGCCTGAGAACAACCGACTAATCTCCACATTTCCCCCCCTTTTTCTTGATATGTTTTGCTACGATTCGTTCGTTTAACTAAAATGCGCCATTACAACAAATCTAAAACAAAACATTAGTTATTTTAGAACAATCTCATTATATTACATTAATTTATAGTCGGCACATGAATTTAAAACTTGAGTAGAATAGGAAAACAGTGTTCTAGAATGAGTTGAATATCAATTTATTTTTAAAAATTAAAAGCACACAGTCTCTTTTTGAGCAAACACATTCCACTCTAATTTTTATTCGGTTAATAAAACAGATGAGTAAGATTTGCAAAAAGAAAACCAGATAAGAACACAGGCTTGGAACAAAAATAAAAAGCCGAACGCATAAAATAATCAATTCTGTCAAAACATAAACAAGTAAAATAAATATGACTGAATAAACAATAAAGCGAAAAAATTTATACAAAAGGTGCTTGAGATGCTAAACATACTATAGAATTATTTACGTATTTCGTGAAATTATTCAAATCTCACTAATGATAAAATTTCGATTCTGTAAACGTCGAAATCCACGTTCAGAAATATATCATGCCGGAAAATTAATTAATTAAATTTTGGTTCTGGTAATACAAACGGATTGTTAGAATTTTTTCCCCATAAATTTGGGACATTAAATGGCTGGCGAGGATTGCAAATCCACAAGCAGCTGGATATTAGATTACCATATTGGAAGACAGATGTAAAAGAAATAATAATAATAATTAATCAGAGGGTGTGATTACAGCCAAAACTTTCTCGCATACCAGTCGCATGCCCATTTAATCTCAAATTCGCATATTTAATGAAATTTTTAAAAAAATAGTGGTGGTCTCTTTAAAACTTTCTCGCAAACACTTAAATAAAGATGTTAGCCGTGAAAAATTAACTTTTAAAGTGAATTAATACTGAAGCATTTATACTGAATCTAATGTCATGTTTAGTGAGTTATTTGGTGATTAACCCATGTATGTAATTAATAGCACACTAAAGTCGAATTTGTGTTTTATACTTTTTTTTCTCCCAACCGACAGAAACAAAATTCTGACTTAAAACTGCACTTACAAGTCACAAAATCTGATGTCACATTTGATATATTTAAGTCGGTGCTCTTTAGATGTTAATTTTTATACAGATGTTAAATATAGTTAAACCTTTTGCATAAAAGACTATAGGTGTTAAATTTGTGTACTGAATTTCATCTATCCAAGTTCACTTTGTTTTGTAATTATTGTGTCATATTCTAACAACCAGACAGACGGACTTCCTCTGAATGGATTTTGCTCAAAATTTGATAGAAATATGCAAATTTGATGTTAAGTAACATTACCAAAAATGTGTTTTTCTAACTTAAGCAATTCCGAAACATGGAGATATTTCAAAATCTCGACTTCGAATTTTTTTGACGATTATTATACTTTCTCTATACTACATATAAAAGAAAGTAAAATAAAGAGATAAACAAAAAGATTAAAATGAAATCTTCTATGCATATTTCAATGTATCATGTCAGAACATCATTTCCTGAACGGCCAAGCACCACGTGATCGCGCAAGTTAAATCATACTTTTATTCATTTTAATGGTTTCATTGAATGAGTCACTTTAATATCGCAAACGAAAAAAAAAATTTGCCTTGCATTGATTGTTTTAAAAAAAATATCATGTTTCCTATTTATTTCATTTCATATAATCAAGTGCTCAAAATGACCTTTTTCTAGGTTTTATTTGTTTGTAATCATTAACTTATTTTTTCGTAATCAGAGCTTTTGTAAAAGGGATGGCATCAGGTTATTAAAAGCTGATATTTTGAGATTCTTGTGCAGATAATAAAATTTCAATTTTTCACCTACGTTTTTTTTTTTTTTAAATTTTCGCCTACGGTTTTTTTAATTATTATTATTATTTTCGCCTACGGATTTTTGTTGACGCTACAAACCTCATTTCCCAAAATAACATCATGTTCTGACATGATAATAACTCGAGCTAGTTAAAAAAATATTTAAAAAAAAAAAACAACAACAGGGGAGAATAATCAAGAAACATCAGGTAAATTTAGTCCAGGATCATAAAATGAAATTATCGTCTCAGATTTTACAGCACATGAAATCCATCTTCTGATATTTCAACTCGAAAAAAAAAACATTCACTATTAAACCTAAATATCTTGACTAAATCTATTAACCACCATAACCAAAATCTGCATTTGCAATGAAGTAGTGACTTTTTGAATCACTAACTGGTATTCTTCTATCTTCTTTTTATATCAGAGATTAAAAATGGTGATTTGGTATTACGTAATTGAAAGGAGGGTCAGATCTAAAAATTCATCTCTCTCCAAGACTACGACTGTGACGGAAATAAAACTTCTCGTAGAAGAAGGAAACACGCAAGTACATCCGTACAGTAGCAAAAAGGAAATGGAAAGATCGTGTTAATAATGCTGTGGAACTTTTCAAAGGATGTGAACATTATTTTTATAATCCAGTCGAGGTTTACATGATGCTTGTAATATTTTTAGAATGAATTATAAGTGATATTTTAAGAATTCATAAGACTATCATCAATAACGACTCGAATAATTTATTATAATAATAAACATCATAGAAAAAAATCTAAATAATGTCGCAATAATTAACAAAACAAACTATAAAATTTTATAAAAATCATTTACATGAAACACGCTATCAATAACGACTCGGATAATTTATTATAATAATAAACATCATAGAAAAAAATCTAAATAATGTCGCAATAATTAACAAAACAAATTAAAAAATGTTATAAAAATCTTTTACATGAAACACGCTATCAATAAAGACTCGGATAATTTATTATAATAATAAACATAATAGAAAAAAATCTAAATAATGTCGCAATAATTAACAAAACAAATTATAAAATTTTATAAAAATCTTTTACGTTAAACACGCTACTACATAATTTGGTAAATTTTTATTCGGCAGAACAAAAAAAAATCATGCTTTTAAGCATATTATTTTAAATTTAACTCAATAATAATTTCCTATTTC
Organism: Argiope argentata; assembly: GCA_026289955.1. NCBI lineage: Eukaryota > Metazoa > Arthropoda > Arachnida > Araneae > Araneidae > Argiope > Argiope argentata. The sequence goes on from JAOUZG010051295.1 coordinate 2,284,951, forward strand.
TATACTAATTATATAGGACTTTTATAATTACTACAATAATGTATAAAACTGTAATTTAATGGCATCGCAATTTAAAGGGCAATTATGCAATTAAATTATTTATATTTTGTATCTAACATATGACTTTAAACCAAGCAATAATTTGATATTTAAACCTTTATATGTTGATTATAAGCCATGTCTAACTACTATATATTACAGTTGAAATTTATATTATTTTAAGCTCTTACTAAATTAAGTAAAAAAGCTCGAAATTGTCTGTAATATTGATAAATTAGTATTTCAATAATAGTATATATTCAGATTATCAACGCGTTCTATCTTATTGACATTCACAATAAAGCAGACGATAATTTCTTAGCTTCCACATATTTGGTTGAAGTGAATTATGACTCCAATCTTCTTTTAAAAGATAAAAGCTAATACGATTGATTGATAAAAGTAAATATGTCTGGAATATATCGCTTGCATTAAAATAAAACAGCTCTTTATTTTGTGGTCGTTTATTCCAAAGAAATTTTAATAATATTGAATATTTATTGTATATCAAGTTTAGGTAATATAAAAATCTTGCACATTTTTATTTCTAAAAAAGCAGCTTAATATAGGCTAAAGCATTTTAACCTCTCCATTTTTATATTTTTAAATCAGTGGGAATAGTCTCCCAAAAACTTTCTCATATACTCTCCAATTACGGTCTTATGATCCCAACCATATATCTTAGGTAATGTCACGAATATCTTGCATGACATTGAAGAACAACAGTTATGAAATCTTAATCTTTGGCGTGAATTAGGCAATTTCTTGCGATCCTTTGTGATTTTTTGGCGATTAATTCTAGGAATTTGACTAATAATATCCTAATCGAACTTTTTTTCGTGTTAACCTACATGCAGATAGGTGGACAGGCATACTTCCTTTGAATCGCATTTGCTCAAAATTTGATGGAAATCTAGAGCTTTGGTGTAAAGTTTATATACTAAATTGCACTTGTCTAACTCAAAGCCTTATCACCAAAAAACAAACAAATATAGCGCCAAAAAGTTTCTCGAACTCAGAGCGATCAAAAACGCGGAGGTTGTCAAAATATCGTGCTTTAATTTTCGATTATTACAATGCTTTTGTTATATTTCGTATACGAAAAAAAAATATTTAAAACTGAAAATAAATTCTAATTTATAAATTCATATAAAAAATTCAACATGAATAAGAATATGGACGAAACAAATAATAAAATGTATGCATGAAAAAAAATGAATAGGAATGCAGCAACAGCTGTTTAAATGCCCAAAATATTTTCTCAAATTAAAATTCCAAACTTGATTAAATAATATTAAACTTTGAGTTATTTATTCAAAACTTCATGTATACACGTAGAAGTAGGTAAAATCAGATTTAAAGCAACACATACGTTTGATACAGCTATTCACAATTGACTTTGTTTGTCATGTTTGAACATAAAACACTAAAAGGATTCACGATTTTAAAAAAGCATAAATTTCTCTTTTCATGATTTATTTGTTTTTTAAAACAAAATCGGTAACCTCTATACAGATATAACAGCACAAGCAAACGCATTTCATCCGTCCGTCTGTCTGTCTATGATAAATATAATACAAAAGAGATTTGAGCTAGATTGAAATTTGTTCTTTACAATAAATTTGTAGATTTTATCATATTAAATTTTTGAATCTGAAAATTTTTGAGACAAATCCGTCCTGAGAAATTTACAAGGAGAGGGGGGAAATATCATAATTAGAGAGTATGCGAGAAAGTTCTACGGAAGACTACTCCAGCAGATTTAAATTGATGATGATTCAGTTTACTTTTCCTTATTGAATACATTTCAGCATACTGTAAACTTTCAATACAATTTTTGAATTTTCGGTTGTACTCAAGATTTTATTTCAGAATCAAGTACAGTTTTAAAAAAATTAAAACAATACTTCCAGATACATAAAAGTTAAATATCAATCAAAAAGCTAGATTTGAGCTAGATTGAAATTTGTTTTTTTGCAATAAATTCGTATATTTCTATCAAAATTGAATTTTTGAATCTGAAAATTTTTGAGACAAATCCGTCCTGAGAAATTTACAAGGAGAGGGGGAAATATCATAATTACATAAAAGTTAAATATCAATCAAAAATTTAAAGTTAAAACATATTTCAATGAGATAATCATTACGACCAAGTCGCAAAACGATATTTAATTGAAATTCTTGGCAATAACTAACCCCAGCGAACCGACTGGTCGTTAAAAGCGATTAGAAAAAAATTTAAAATTATATCTATTATCATATTTAAATAGCAGGCTTTTAGTAAGCTGATAAATTCCAAATATCAACCACATAGTAAGATACTATCATTTTATATTTCACATTCATAAAGGCGTGTCTATACATGCAGCTAAATAGAACTGATAAACTGTCACTGCGGAACAAAGAAAATAAAACTGATCAAACCTGAATATTTCAAGAATGAAATTAACTTTCCCATCAGAAAATAAAATGCAAATACAGAGAAAGAAAGAAAGAAAAAAGAAAAGAAAAGATGTTGAGGGATAACATAGTGATTTGCAGAGAAGAATTTAGTTCAAGTTCTCCATTTATAATGCGAATAAATATTGCATGCGTGGGTAGCTTCATTACTCTTCAGAAACGAGTTCCAGCCTTTTGATTTTAAATAGCACGATTAGAACAATGAACAGACCTCCATGGATAAAAAAATAAAAAAGTAAAAGACTGCAGTCAAAAAGTGAATATATTAATCAGGAGAGAACAATAATGCCAAAATAAAAGCTATACTTCAGTTTAAACAATTTACAACAACGAAATACACGTAAAGGATAAAATATAATTCGAATTCTAGCTGTTTTGCTTTTTCAATAATTGCGTTCCTATTCAAACTCGCCCTCTCACCATAAAAAGTGTCCAAATCAATAATTTGGACACTTATAGAGGGTAGAGGTTAAATAAGAAATTAATTTTTAAAAGTCTGTAGTCATTTGTTGTATTATTATTCTTTTAAAAATCGTTTTCAGCTTCAATATCTGTTCTTGCCATGAAAGTATTTGCAAATACGTTCCAATTTATGCATATGAGCATATAATGAAACTGAAAACGATTTTTAAAATAAAAATATTACAACAAATGATACAAACTTTTTTTTAAAAACTTAAGTCCTTATTCAATCTCTACCTTACATTAAAAAAAGTGTATAAACCAATTATCTTCTATATAGAACATAAGTATAAATAAATAATTAAAAAAATGAATGTGTTTACAAATTCTTTCTGGGTAACAGCAGATATTGAAGTTGAAAACGATTTTTAAAAAATAAATAAAACAATAAATGATTTTTCCCCCGTTTTTGCACAGCTTTTATTTTATATTAGGCAACGGTTCCATCAACTTTTTAATTCGAAATCTCTTTTAGTAATTATTTAATACTCTAGGACGTAGCTTGTGTCTAACTTCCGTTCAATATCTTATGCATAGATTTATATTGTACTGTCCTAAATTGAGATAGATGGCGCTGTCCGCGCTCGACGAAAGAGACGTCGCCATATTGAGTTGGGGGGAAAAAAGATTGGCTTTAGCATGTCTTGACGCGTAACAGAGCTGACTTCTAAATTGTCTAATATTTCTTGAATTCTAAATGCTCTCAATTTTCTGATATTTGTTAATGGTCTAAATGTTGTTTCTAAATTCACTTTAAATGTTTTGTGTTGTCTGTGAATAAATGTTCTTAGTGTTAAAGAGTTTCGTTACTTTAAGCTAAGACATTACAATATCTATGATTCTTCGAAACAAAATATTTTTTAAATTCAGCAATTGTAAAAGAGTATATTATTTTTAACATACCTCAATTTCT
>JAOUZG010051295.1:2288834-2307353 GCA_026289955.1 Argiope argentata
TTTCAACTTATTTTTTGCCGTTTTTCTTAATTTTAAATTACAAGTAATACTTTTACGATGTGGTAAAAACACAATCATAATTTTTAACCTTTTTTCCCCCACCATTCTTAGGATATTAATTGGTCACATCTTCATTTCTTCTAACATGTATTCACACTGAGTTTTCATTTCGATTTCATGCAAATTTCCTTTCAAAAATTAAAAAAAAAATTTTTAATTTTACTTTCTATGCATATTTCAATGTATCATGTCAGAACATCATTTCTTGAGCGGCCAAGCACTACGTGCTCGTGCAAGTTGAATAATATTTTTATTCATTTTGTTTCATCGAATGAGTCACTTTAGTAATACCAACGATCATAAAAAAAACTTTGTCTCGCATTGATTGTTTAATAAAATATGACATTTTCTATTTATTTGATCACATATAATCACGCGTTCAGAATGGCCTTTTTCTAGGTTTTATTTGCTATAATAATTAATTTTTTTTTAATTAGAGCTTTTGTTAATGCGATGGCAATGCGTTATTAAAAACTGATTTTTTTGAGACTCGTGCAAATAATAATAATAATAATAATAATAAATTCGCCTACGAATTTTTGTTGACGTCAGAAAACCTCAATCCCAAAACAATATCATGTTCTGACATAATAATAACAACAAAGGGATTAGCAGAAAAAGGCAAGTTAATTTCACCGACAAATTGCAAAACTATTATGAGATTGAAATTCGAAATATCTTGATAACCTTAAAAGTATACAACCTAGAGTCATTGCTGCTTTTTGTAATTGCTGTTCAAGCACTAAACATTTTATGGGTTAGTAATGCCCAGTAGCACCAACACGTGGCGCAAGTATCGATAAAAATACACACAGGTGAAAACATTTCCTGAAAAAGTCATTGGACTTCTCAAAAGCATCATAAAGCGGTATACAAGGAGCTTTATGATCAAAAGTTGCTAAAGAATCTCTTACATAGAATGACTCAAGATGATTTTTAGTCATATTAGAACCCAATTTTACAGCAAAGCTAAGGAAATTGTGAGATGAACCACATAATTTTGAACTGTGGTCAGATGACAAGGAAGACACCTGAACTTGCCGCAACATTCTGGCGGTAGGGGATTAATTTGGCCACGACACATTTTTAGCAACCAATATAAAACGCAAGATACCACTGAAAATTTTAAACTGTTTTTGCTCTGAAATATAACGCCAAAATAACATTTCGCTGAACTATTTTTCTGTTTAATGATGGTAAGGCTGTATAGAACAGAAATAAATTGTTAATGAATATTGACAGTTACATGCAAGAAGATCTAAAGCTTTTTTGATATGAACATATTTGGAATTCAAAAAGAAACCCATTGCCACCTAAAAATATTCATGGTATTAAAATGTAAACTCAATGAAAGAAAAAAATGCTCAGTATATGAAGAAAATGAATGTTTAACCTTTTAGCATAGAGAATTGTTAATTATTTTCAAAGGAAATAATACTTTTTTTACTGTAACTATAAACTTTAGAACCGTTTTTATCTCTAAATTATTTTTTTGAAAAAAATATTTTCCATTAATATAATTTCTCCAATGCTAGTAAAGAAATTTTCAGAGGATGTTTTATACATACTATTTTTAATAAACTGCACTAAAAAATTTCATTAATATGAAATACTTTTTATATAGCCTTTTTATATTCGAAAATTGTAGGAAAATTTAGAACAGCATCTATACTGCAGCATATAAACCTTCATAATATTTTTTTTTTCTTTTAATCAGTCAAATATTAATGCATTTTGAAATTAATTATATTTTATAATGTGTAACGAAAAGAATGCATTCTAATAACAAAGAACTAATTTAATAATAAAGAATGACTACTAGAACTCTTATATTTTGCACAACAGAAAGAATGAAAGAAATTAAAAAATCATATCTGGTCACAGATCCTCCCCTTCTTTTTATAACTCGAATATATTTCAAATGAAAAACACTAACATAAGTTTTTTTAATGCAGTTTCAACATACACAATCAACATTTAAATGTAAAAAAAAACATTCTCTTAAAAATAATAATTTAATAACGCACATGATGACAAAGACAGGTCAACTTAATTACTCAGCTAGAATTTGTAAACCAACTGCGTATGTAACGAAATAATACCCACACCAAGAATGCTGCCACAAACCACAGCAAAAAAAAAAAATTAAAATGTGAGGATAAATTAAACTTTCATGCGTCTGACTACTTTTTTTTGGAACCACAATTCATAACTAGTGACTAATTCATAGTAACCGATCCAAATAAAAAAGGGAGAAAAAACTAGTGATTAATGTTACAGGCAACAAATAAAATGACGCACTACGTTACCGCGATGACGATTCTATAGGACAAAAATGAGAGACGCGACGTATTTCATAATTCATGGGGATAAAGTTTAAGCAGTGACCTTAAAAAAAATTTAATCCTGCCAAGCTTTTAGGGAATATTCACATATAAAATAATTATTATTAAATTACTATATATTTATTTTGTTACAATGTGATATGCTGATACAAATAAAACATTTCATTCATATATAAATGAGTTCAGATAATTTTTCAATTCTAGCCTCCACTAAGGTTGCTAACATAACCGAATTTGCTGCTAAAAACTGTAGCTGTGCAAAAAATTCGTAATTTAATAAATAAAAAAATTATCGGTTTCTCTATAAAAGATTAAAGGAGAAAAGCATTCTATGATAAAATACGGTTTTAAAACATAATTAAAATACAAAATAAAACAATTAGAAATTTATATGAAAAGTAATCAGATTTCGATTACTTTTCAAAATAAAAATCAAAAGTTTCAAAATAAAAATCAAAAGTTTCAAAATAAAAATCAAACATGTTTTTCCACACCTTTTAAGTATATTTACAAATATTAGATAATTCGAAATAAAAATATTTTTACGTTTTAATTATCAAAAATGAACTATTCAATTATCAAAATATTTTCAGTGACTTTTCATCATACTTCGGTATTCGTGATCAAAATTTGAAATACTTATAATAATTTTTTTTGTTACGTTATGTTATTGTAAAAGTTATCACACAAATTGGTCGTCGATGGCTATATAACTTGGTAGGTGTATAAGGCATAAGGTAGGTGGGAAAGTAAAAATATATGTTAAATTGACATTGGAAGAAAAGACATCACGCCCATAAATAAAAGAATTTTCTTTAAAATAAAAAATGTATAGTAATCAAAACTTTTCTTTTATCGTCTTCAACTAAATTAAAAAACAAGAATTGCACCAAACGATTTTTAAGAACCAATAAAAGCTCATTTTTGAAATAATCCAATATTAAGTTTTAACGAATGATAAACGATTATATCGAACATCGTGATTCGAAAGTCTCACAGATAAAAAGAACAAAAATATTTAAAATGTTTTTATTAAAATAGTTTCACATTAACAACTTTCTATTTTTATTATCCGTGGATAAAATTATCTATCCTGTATTGAAAACAATTCAGATAATACAAAGGAAACTGTATTTTTTGTCATGAAACAACCATTACTAAAGTTCCTTTTTATTTATAGCAGCTTTGAGCAAAATTTAAAGGAGGAATAAATCATAATTAATAAACAAAAAATAACTAATTTTAACCAGATCTTTTTGATGGAAGCATTAATTTTCACTTCCATTTATATACTTCTTATTTAAAAGATAATATTACATAAGAGAATTTCAATGTAGAATATATTTTATTAATGAATTGATTGATTTCAAAATGTTAATAGAAAAAAAATCAAGTTGCGTTCTCAAATAGTTTGATCAAGTGATTACTTTTACTAAACTCCATTTACTGAAATGAAACGTCGGATATATGCATCGAATTGCTGAACATTTGATATTTAAATATATATTTAAGTGACAATTAAAAGGCAAACACTGGAAAGCATTGTAGGGGTATTATTCGTTCTTATATGGATGAAATAACTTTAAATCCAAAATAAAGTATGTCATCTAATAAGAAATTTAAATAAACTCGCTGTTCAAGGGATTAATCAACTGGATAGTTCTGTCTTATCGTCATTTGTTAACATTATGGGAAAAATTGGATAGCGAAGGGTAAAAGAACCGCATTTTCTAGACACAATTCACAAAACAAGTAAAACTGGTATTTTAAGAAGAAAAATGAGTTCCAAATTATTAGCAAAAATGATTTTCATGCTGAGCAGGGAAAAGAACGTATTTGTAAATGATGGTACAGCATAGAAAAATGCCATTTTGCACAGAAATTTTGATTGTCTTGAATTTGACCATTTTTTTTATCACAGCATTTAGGTAATATTAAAATTAATACATCATATATATTTTTATAACCTAGATCAATCTTTTCTGCCTTCTCGTATGGAGAAATTATAGTAGTCGTCAAAAAATTCGAACTCCAGATTTTGACGATTCACCACGTTTTAAACCTCCCTGATTTCGATGAACACATTTTTGGTAAATGTCAGTCTGTTTGTAGCAAAACTAGCTCAAAAACGCCTTGAGCTAGACAGGTGAAATTTTGTATACGGTATTTAAACCAAATTTGTATACCTCTATCAATTTTAAGTAAAATCCTCAGAAAGAATGTGTGCTTGTCAGGCTGTACCAATATAAATTAACAAGATAACTACAAAACAAGGCGAGCTATATAAATAAAATTCAGATCACAGATTTAACATCTAAAGAAATAGACATCTATCAAATTTTGAGTCCAATCTAATGATAACACTCTGTAAATCTATACTTTCAGAAACAAATAAACGCGATAAATAAATTAAATACGGTATTAAATTTCATGATTACAAATGTGGCCTTTAAAAAATTCCAATTCATTGTATAAAACACATCTACAATACAGATTCGATTTTCGAGTGTTATTAACCGCAACCCAGGACTTTCAGGATCATAACGCCATATCTTATAAACGAAATGACTTAAAACATATCAAAATTTAGGATTGATTTTGTGATTACAAGTTTAGTTTTCTGTCAAATCTATGTTTTAATCAGTTCAGACAAGCATGTCTAAAGCACAAATTAGATGCAATGTTCGGGTGCTATCAAACGGCATACCAGGGTTTTATCACCAAATAACTCACCAAGGATGCCATAACAGATTCAATAAAAATTCTAAATTAATATCAAAGGTTAATAACAATAAAAGCATGTTAAAAATTAATAACATTTCGTAATTTATAGTATGACAACGTCATGAAAGGCGTTCTTTGGTTTAACGCATTTATTAGAATATGCGAGAAAGTTTTATGGAGACCACTGGCGTAGATTTAACTTTAGCATAAACAGAATATAGCAACTTGAATATAATCAAAGCAAATTAGTCCTTCAGAAGTAAAAAGTAATATGGTTCTTCACCCTTACGACAATATTAAGCAATTGTTTACTTTGTATTATTTTTATTTGGAAGGAATGATTCTGTTTAACTCCATAATTCTCATCTCCAAAGAAAATTTTAAAAAATCTTTTTCAGCCAGTAAATTCATGAACCATTTTTATTAAAGGACAACATACGTTTTCTTGGAAATTATCAAGTTAACAACACATTCAAAACCAAATTATTAAGGATAATCCTGTAAAATAAAAATCCACACGGAATTTCAATTATAATTTTGCAGAATAATTCGGAAGTTCTTACATTTTTAGGTTAATTTATTTTTTAATCGACAGAGCACACATCAACAATACCACGCACTGGCATGCAACCGAACCTAGAAAGAACTTCCCATCGCTCACACACGTTTTAAAGAACTTTGTTTTTTCAACCGTTTACGGCTTGCACTCGAACAACAAGCGAGAGAGGATTTTCCACGCAGATGCAAAATCTCTTCATAGGTAAAACCAGCCGCCAGTTCCGGGAGAGATGTTAAGAGTTCATCAGGAAATAGAAAAATAAAAATAATAAATAAAAAACCGCTTTAAGTGACGGCGGGCGGAACGCGCCAAAAAATGTGGGCGTTATCAGTTCTTTTGAGTGGAGTTACGATGGCGCAAAAATAGTATTCATTCTCTATTTGCGTCAACAACACTTTTTCAATGAAAGAGAGGGAAAGAAAATGAACAAGAAAACAAAAACAAATTCAATGTATCTGTACGAATACCAAAGGCGGTGGAGAGCTGGAATAAGTTCTTGAATGAATTCAGAATGCAGCCGCCATTTTAGTCCTGCGGAGTTAAAAGAACACAAAATAGTAGCAGCCACAAAAATGTTTATAAATTAACACATATTTATTATTGATATACCTTTCGATATATTTAAAAACTGGATGAATTCAGAATGCAGTCGCCATTTTTATTCTGTGGAATTGAACTCAGCACTACAGCCATTTTAATCAAACAAAAAACTTTTATAATAACGCTTAAAAAATATAACTTTTGTACATTTTAAAAAATTAGTATTTTCGAAATGATACATAAAAGTTTTAAAAAAATGAGTAAACAGAGAATTCAAGTCTGACAGCTGAGCTATACTATCTTTCTGATTTACTTTGAAATTTATATTAAATTATAACTAAAAACGATTGAAATGAAATCTGCTATGTATATTTCAGTGTATCATGTCAGAGCATAATTTCTTGAACGGCCAAGCACCACGTGCTCTAGCAAGTTAAATTATGTTTTTATTACTTTTAATTGCTTCATTGCATTAATAATGTTGGTATCGCAAACGATCTAAAAAACCTTGCGGTAGCATTAAAAGCTTATTTTTTGAAATGCTCGTGCAGATAATAAAATTTCAATTTTTCGCCTACGGATTTTTGTTGATCCACAAATCTCGTTCCAAAATCCATATCATGTTCTGACATGATAATAACAGGCACACAAATAAACATACTTAAAATACTGATTGCATATTACCAACAAATTTAAATAAAATGTATCAAAATTTAATAAATAATAAAAATGTTAAAATGCAAATTAAACAATGAAAATGTCAAAATTGAAGTGTCAAAATTCAAATAAATAATGAAAATGCAAAAAAGATTCTTGGAAATGGATGAAAACACATAATTGTTATTATAGTAATAAACTGGGCAAATTTTTATCTTTTACATTGAATGTTAAAAATCGCTTAATAAATATGACATTTTTGCGTACATTCATTTTGTAGCAAAAACAATGAATGAGCATTTTTAAAAAGCACTTCTTATTCAAAGCGCTCAAAATTTAATACAAAAATATAACTTAGGGCAAGCATGCTATACCTTGACCGACGTGTTTTTTAATTATCAATACATAGCATAATTCTAAAAACGCTTTTCTTAAGGCTGTATCTGAAATATCGACTTTCTTCCCCTTAATTTCATAATTTTAGTATTTGACAATTTATAAATTACATTAATTAATTGAATATCTATTTTAATTAACTTTCTCAGATTCGTTCACTGTTTATCAAATATTTATGAGTATTGAATTTTTAAAAAAATTCTTGAACTAATGACCAATATTTATCTCATTTCAAACGCATAGGAGCAAGAGATAAATTCTGGCATTAAGCAACAATTTATTAATAACAGCATTTTTATTAATAACGTAGTTGTATTTTTATTAACAATAATTCCAGTGCTTCGTTCCGAATTTTCATAGTGACATCGCCTACCTCCACATTAAACAAAATTAGAAAAGAAAAACCTCAGAAACTTTGTCTTAAAAAAAATGGAAGGAAAAAAAATTGAATATACATCTACAATGCGTAGATGCAATGCATGTTCTGACATTTCGTTGAAATAATCAAGTCGAATGATTGCGTTCGCTGACATTTCATATACACTAATAGGAAGCCATTTGTCTCTTCAATGCTGTTCTTTGGTAATCTGTTTCTGATACGCTTCCTACTTCTTAAGAGCTCCTAAAAAATGCGCATAAGGATTTTAATCATAAAAAATACAGCTACAAAACTGTGTTTTGAAGTTTCTGCAATTTTCATTCCAAATAAATCAGCATTTAATAATGCTTCACATTTACAGATTTCTTTCCAATCGTATACTAAATTAACTTGAAAATAAACATATTTAAAAAAAATGAAACGATTTCAGTAAAAGACAATAAAAACATTACAATAAAAAAAGATTTGAATTTGATTTATTAATGTTTTTTGATCACCGAAATAAACGTATTTATCGTTTGGCTTTCATTATTCAAAATTAATCCAAACGATGTTTCTTCAATTTTATAAACACGATCTAAAAATCTAAAAAATCACATGCTAATTCATTCCTTTCAAATGTCAGCAGTTAATTTATATTCACGTGATGCACGTCATCAACCGAACACATATGGCCAACAGAGTTCTTTGCCCTGTGTTCATGCAAATCCTCGGAGTAGCTACATATTATGAATTATTTTTAATTCATCATTCGTTAACGACTAAAAATTTTTCTCACTCTAAATCTAGATGCATATTAAAAAATGAAAGATAGAAATAATTTGGGCATCTTTATTCCATGACTATAATCTATGATGATTTAAAAAAAGAAATATTTAACCCTTATAAGGCATAATTCCCGGGAATTGGCAAATAAAATCTTTTAGGTTTATATCATAATAAACTGATGATGTAAATACTAAAACATCAGAAGTTCGTTGATTTGCCTTTTAATTTATGAAATAAAAGGTGGTAAATATACTTACCAGAGATCTTTCAAGAAAAACTGAGCGTTAAGGGTAAAAATATTATGAAATGCTCATTAGTAAATATACTTACCAAGATTAGAGGTAATTTAAAAAAAAATTAATTAGAAATCGTGGAATTCAAATTCAGTAACATTTTAATTTAAATTTTGAAACTCATTTTACATTTATTAAGATGGCTGGATGGATTGCTACACTGCATGAAAATAAAATTATTGGAATCTGAAGTCAAAATATACATAAAATCATTAAGATTCCGAATTTTATGAAATTCCAGCTGCATTAACAGTTTTTGTTCAATATTTAAAAATGATAATTGAATTTAATTTAAATTAATTCTAAAACAAATAATGATAATTAAATATAAGAATATATTAGGCAAAAAGAAACGTAACATATTGTTATTTATTTCATGTGTGAAAACTTTTTCAGGAGTTAAAATTTATTGCCATGTCTAGAACATAATGTCATTACAAAAATCCTAACATCGTTAGCAGATAGCGGTAAGCATATTTATCACTTTTGAATTTAAACGATATTTAATTAAAGATAATGTATTTTAAAGCTATTAAGATAGATGAATTGAATGTTAAGCATTTGATTATACGATTTATCATTTTTAAATACTTATTTAAGCCTACATAAAAATATTTTAATGTGGTAAGAATATATACTAGACAATTATAAAGGGTTAATGTTTATAAAATAATCTCTAAATCAAATGCAATCATTGCGGATAAGAACCATCAATGGTTTACGCTACTTGTAAATGATAAAAAAAGAATAAAAAAGAACAATGCTATTACGCTAAAAAAGGTGAATGACATATTACATATTCCTACGCATCAGTGATTTACAGAAAAAACAACAAGAAACTAGTTAAATAATAAATCAATTGCTACAATAATATTTAAATTTAAATGAAAAACATTTAATTTTTTATTCACATACAACTATGTTTCTAAAAAGCAGAAAAACTTTATTTCATCTTTTATGCTGTCATTCTTACTGATTGAAAATATCAGATATAGATACCGAGCAAGCCACTAAAAGATTTAATTACATTTGTATCATTCTTTAAAAAATTACAAAAGCAAAATATCAACTTTCCAAGCGTTTAAAAATCGTTTGGTACAAATTCTTTATTATTTACAAGATTGAAAAATACTTTTATGTGAAAAGGATTCACATTTGAATTAAAGATTTAATTAAAGACAAAATCGCAAGTGATTAGAAGATTTTATACAGTATAATAGTATTTTTGCACATGTAAAATAATTACATATATTTATTTATACCTATATATAAAAGTATTTTTTTACTTTAAAATAAACGTTTTTTAAATGTTTTTATTCAGCTGCGCTATGACATATAACGTCAAGCACTAATGTTAAAGATTTTTTTTTTTTTTTCATTTATACAATTTTTTGTTCCTGATGTTACTATAACTGACTAATAAATGGTAACTAAAACTTTGGTTATGATTTTTTTTTTTTCAGATACTTCAAATTTTGCTTATAAACAATACCAAAACATTAAAATAGTATCGTAATAATCATTTAAATAATTACTTTTTTTAAAAAAATAAAATAGCAAAAGTGTCTCTACAAAGCTTTATTTCAAAGAACCCTTGTAGGCCAATAGCATACAATAATTATGAAATATTACTCTTTAAAGTAAATTTAACATTTTTACTGAATCTATCACGTGACCTTTGGAGAAGATGTTTTGGCGATTACCCCTTGGCATGGATTTGCAAGTATCCGAAAATCGAATTTGTGTTTAGACGTTTTTCCCTATCGACTGAAACAAAAATTTGGCACAGAACTACAATCTTAGAAAAAACACTAAGGATTTTATATACTTAAATAATTCTACCTTTGAATTATCCCATGTACATTTCCTAAAATTATAAACGAACTAACAATCAATCCTTGTTAGATTTGGTTCAAGTTTACACAATAGATATTCAATCAATGCATTGATTTAAATCCATGTACTTCTCTTCATTTTGTAGCTACCGTGTTAATTTATATTCAGACAAACTGACTTCTATAAAACGAATTTTGCACAAAATGTGATAAAAATCTACAAATTTGGCGCCAAAACTGTTTATCAAATTTTTATCCATTTAACTCAAAGCGTTTTCGAGTTATTTTCGCCACAATCTGAGAGACATTTTCCAAAAATGTGTTTTTCGAACTCAAAGAGGTCTAACAAGTGGATCTCAGTTAAAATCTCGAATTCGAATTTTTTGACGAATTTTTCACTATATTTTGTATATGAGAAAGTAAAAAGATGAAAATAGTTTTATTTTCAAATGATATCTTGCGCGTATATATATAAAAAAAATCAAATACAGCTGTATTTTAACTTCTATTTTCTCGTATATGTAGTATAGAGAACTCATTGTAATCTCAAAATAATAATAATAATAAATAAATAAATAAATCAGAAGGGTGATTTTGACGAATCTACACGTATTAGATCTCTACGAATTTGAAAAATTCACTGTTGGAAAATGTTCCTTTGACAAAGATAACTCAAAACGATTGGAACAAACAGACAAATGGAACTTAATATACAGATTTTAAACGAAATTTGCAGATTTCTATTAAGTGTTAAGTGCAAAATTCGATTAGAAAGTCTCTCCATCTAGCTGTTCGAATGTAAATTAATATGATAACTACAAACGAAGAATGCAAGATAGATAAAATTCTAGATTAATAAACATCTATTTTGTAGACAAGCTATCAAATTCTGAGTTAAATTGAACGTAAGACTATTGATCTCTATTTTCAGAAACATATAAACATGATAGATCACATACGTTATGACTTAAAAATATTAAATTCGATACATTAATTTAAGACAACAATTAGTAGTTTATGTTAAAATTTAATTCCACTAGGTAAGGAAAAAAAAATCGTCTAAGACACAAATTCCATTTTCGGATACTATCATCCACATGAACGCCATGGATTAAGCGCCAAAAAACTCGCCAAGAATGACACGATCAATGTTAAAAACTCACTCCAAAGGTTAATATTTCGCTACTATTGTATGACAATTCTATGCAAGAGTTTGGGGGAGATCAGTCCCATCTCCCCATATCTTTAATGTTACTCTACGTATTTGTAAAACAGTAAAATAACAAGGCTTAACTACCAGAATTAATAGCTGCTCTACTCATTTTATCTCCAAATTAAAAATTATTTAATATACTAACAACTTTAATGACAAAAGAGTTTACGATATGCGATTGCATCGATAAATATTTATCTTATCGAAAGAATCTTAATATTCAAATTCCAGATCGATTAAAATAATGATAAAAATTAATTCAATATGATCTCATTTTACCGAATGTTTCGTCAAAGCTAGAAATGAATTCCAAATCAAATAATTAAATGTTATATATATATATTTTAATGAAAAAAAATTGACGAAACAAAAAGAAAAGGTTTTCAGATATATTTTCAGCTGTTTCCTCGTGAATAAAAACGAGTCACACTGAAAGATATCGCCCCAATCCAAATAAACATTATGATTTATAACAATTTTTTTTTTTCCTTCTCCCAAAAATTTTATCTTTTCTCAATCGTCAGCGCATGGAATTTAGTATGATTCACGCATTCAGATAAGAATTGACACAGTAACTTTTTTGTCGAGATTAGATAAGCAAATCGCGAGTTGCGAGCTCTGTGTCATTACACCAACAGCCAAGAATCAACAATTCTTGTTGGCACAGATAACATCAATACAAGAGAATGTTATTTTCTGAGCGCAAGCTGGCTCGCGACCAAAAAGGTCATTAACAAGAGGATGTGCACAGGGACCGAGGAAGCTTGGGTTAATTATTCAATTGATAAGACTGGGTTCAACATCATGAGCCGCTTATGATGATGCAGTTGAATTAATATAAGATTTAAAAAATCTGACCAGCTAATAGAACTAACATGGCAGTGTGACTATTCATAAATAAGCTGTTTATTGTTAAGCATTTTAAAAGTTCTCATAGCACTTAAGCTTATAATTATCTTAATGCTTAATATTTCGCTAGCTTTCTTCATTCATATTAAGATTTTAAAAAATTATGTAAGAACATAATGATGTTTTGGATAGAGGATTTTGGAGTCTCCGAAATTTGAAAGCCAAAAATATTCGTTTTTTCGTTGGTAGATAGCGAGTCACCTGACCCATGACATTTGAGATTTATTTTGCCAGTATCGTTTGAGATATTTAAAGTTACTATCAATTGCTTTTTGTTTGTCGCTTCTATGAAATGACGTCATCTTCCAGTCTGTTTACGATTTCTTACTTTTAAATAATTAATCTCACACTCAAAAAATGATTGGTTTTTTTTTTTCTTTTTGAAATATTTTTCAGTTGTAACTATCTCAATTTTGTAAAACGCGACTTATATATACTTTAATGATATTATAGGCAGATTCTTACTAATTCATACTGTAAATATTATAATAATACTGTAAATATTAGATTATAATTTTATTATCAATCCGCATTATGTTCATTGGATTTTACCACATATACAATAGCTTCCAATACTTCCTTTTCGTCGAAATTACTGTTGTTGTTTTTATCTTAAAACCGATCGAGCTCCAAAACTTTATTTGCCAACTGGAAAAATTGAAAATGAAAGTTCAAAAAATTATCATTAGAGAGAGAGAAGTATCGTAATTTTTTAAACCGTTTTAAATTGATTAATGACTTAAATTAAGACAAATAATCATCTAAAAAATAATAATGTTCTCACATGATAACTTGAAATTTGCGACCGTATATTTCATTTTTTTAAAATAAAATTCCTCTATTTGTTTGGCAAGTCGTTTCAATAATTTTGTTCCTAACAATAGTGGCTCGGGACTTCCCATCCCAAGATGTCCGTCAGGTCGATTCTCATCCCAAAATATAAAAGTTGGCATACTTCTCGGAACATTTTACAGCTTTTACTAAGCTTGGAAAAATAACTACAAAAGCGTGCGCTTAGTTATAAAATGCCTATTTAATGCTTTTATCTTTAAACCTTTAGAGAATAAAGAGCAGAATTATTCTCCCCACCATGAAAACCGCAAGTGCTCAGATTCTTATTTTCAGTCCCACGAATAAAATTCGTACGCTTCGTGGTATAGTTTTAAAAACCTAATACTAATGCATCAATAAAATAACACTGGTAACAATAGCTACAAAACAGCCAATAGAGAAGTGATATTTGTTGATAAATCGATAGTACGTATTAGAAAATCAAATTTGGGCTACTTTTTTTCGACTTTTTGAGATATCGCATTTACATACAGTTTTGACGGATACAGTTCCAAACCTGATACGGATCAACATTTCAGATGTTAATCCTATACGCTAATAGATTTTATCTATATAGCATTTTACGTTTCGTAATTCTCGTGTATTGGTACATATGATTAGAGATTTCTTGTGAGTGAATTGATTCAAAATTTAATGGAAATCTACGAATTTGGGACAATGCCTACCTATCAAATATCATGTATCTTGTCGTAGTTGTTACTAATGGCACTTGCCACGGTCAAGTGCCGGCTGTCAGCGATTTTAAGCCAAAAGAGTGTTTCTTGTTTTTGAAGTAACGCCAACTAGGGCCAAGAGTACGACAGCTACACACTCACCACATCCGCTTGCACAGTTCCTTTTTTATAGGAGGGCACATTCACACTTCTAGTAGATAGCACACAGAACAACCATGCCCTAACCGGGACTCGAACCCGGGACGCCCAGATTACGAGGAAAACGTGCTATCTCTATGTCAGGACGCGGCATTGTGTATATTGTGTTCACAGACAAACATATACAATTCAAAAAGAAAAAAAAAGTGTTTTTTTGAGATCAGGGAATTTGAAAATGAGGAAAATCTAAACACCGAATTTATAATTATTTTTTTAAGGTTATAATTTGTTCTTTTTTGTGTATGGCAAAGTAAAAAACAAAGGTTCGAACATATTTCCACAACTCTTTATTGCAACTGATGACTAACAATGTTAGAAAAGAAAAAAAAATTAATGAAATAATGAATAAGTTTTTCATACATAAATCATTTCATTTTAATCATTTATAATCCTTTTATTGATAAAAAAATTTTTCGATAATGTGATTCCCAGTTTCGGTTATACATTGATTTCATCAAAAAGATCGATTATGATAAATATGTGAACAATGATATCGATAACATGTTTTGAGAATTATTCATAAACTATGAATAATTAGATGAAAATTATCTGGTAATAATTTAAATGACGCTAAAAATCTAAATATATAATATTTTATCTTCTTACAATGATGCAATAGATTTCACTTAACAAAAAAAGCTAACTAATAACAATATTAGTTAGTAAAACTTCCTTAAACTAATACTATTTTTCAAAACATCCGGAAAAAAACACAATTTATAACAAATTACATAAAAAAATACTGTACTTACTACTCAAAAATAAATAACATATCAAATGTCGATGTCAAATTGTGCGTTAACTAAATTGCACAGAACAAGATATATACGAATTTTTACTGAAAATATAAAATAAAGGCATGATTTTTCTCACTTTTATGATAATTCTTAATTATTAAATTTAATTACTAAAATACGTTTCATCATATCATAAAAATTCGATAATAAACTCCAAACAATAATTGTAAGTCCAATTCCGATTAAGATGTAACCACTGTAATATGGCAAAAGAAACAGCGCATGTCATTTAAAATGACGTACGCAGGTACAAATAATTCAAACATCTATCTACCTACTGTTTGACAACGGATTCTAAAATCCTCCGCACTTTTGCGCATGCGTTTGAATGGGTTTAATTCGTCAAAATTGGGGAAATGGAAAGACGAAATCATATGTTTACATTTAACAACAAAATAAAATCGGATTATTCGCAGTCTGAATTAAAATAATAATGTCAGAAACGACACGATGCTCACATACACGTAAAAAAAAATTGAACAAAAATGTATCTAATAGAGGGGAAAATCAAAGAATGACGAAGACTTTCGGAAATGCACTCATCTTCTGCGTCTGACCCCTTTTTAATTCCTTCATTTAAAGGAAGAAATGATGATTTCAAAATGAATTTTCATATTAATTAAAAAAAAGAAATTTTATATTGGGTTTTTCTTTTTTTCACTTGTACACCTTTAATAAAAATGTACATACAAATAAAGAAGCTTTTTTTATTTAAATCAACATTTCCTATCTTAAAATAAGAACATGCATACGTCAAAAAACTACAATACACTAATGTACTAAATTTTTTTTTCTTTTAATATCAGTTACGTTTAATTTTAATAAACTGAATGTAATTCTTTTACAGTTAAAAAAAATTAAAGATAGCATAACAAACGCAAGAACTATTTTTAGTTGTCACAGTCAAACGCAATCAATCACTGTCAAAGTTGTTTTAAAAAATAACTTTTTTATTATTCTTATTGCTAACAGAATTAATTTAACCAGAAGCAGAAATCTGACCTGGGTGGGAAGAAATAAAACGATTTTTAAAAAATATAAACAATTCGTGACAACGAAGATTTAAAAATTAACGAAACTGTAGAATTTCTCAACACTTCATAAACATCTATTTGTTGGTTTCTGATAAAGCATCGCTAATCCTTGGAACTATCTAGAATAATTCTTAATTATGGCGCTCTTTTAATAATCTAGAACACTATTTAATACAACTTCTTTTCCCAAAATAAAAAATGCGTAGCAGGTGTTTTAAAGCGTATTTACAAAACTTACAGCTGCAAAAACATCAATTTAGAGAAATGCATAATTATATTCCGTACATTTTAATCCAGGTTGACAGATTCATGTTAATCTAGAACAGAAAATAGTTATTCTTAATCTGCTGAAATACACATATCCAGATAGATTAGGTACAAATATTTTTCTGCTTTCGTTTAAAATTTAAACTACTAAATTTAATGACCGAAAGCAATGGATGTAAAAAGATTAAAACTGTTCTTGATTCTTGGGATTATTTTTTTGTCACGTCTTTATCATAATTAAAATGAATTTAGATTACGGCCTGCAAGCTTATAACTTGTAATTCTTGAAGTTGCTTGAAAAATGATAAATTTTATTTTCTCGTGTACGTACATAGAGAAAATATTGTAAAAGTCAATGAATTTGAAGTCAATTTTGACGTTCTTTAATGTGACAAGTTTAATAGTTTATTAGAGACCAGAATGTTTTGAGGAGACTCCTCCCATTGGTTTAAAATTTCACTTTGCTGTTAGTTATCGTTTTTCGTAATTTACATTAACCGAAAGAATTTAAAAGGTTGGAAATATCCTAAAAAAAGACAATTTTTTTGTCAATACATGTTTAGGTACTTTTCCGGTAGCCGGGTGCCAACGAAAAATCGCCAAATAACGTAGAATTCTGCCAAATTTCTTTGGTGAAAAACGCCAAAGAAATTTGGCAGAAAATATTTTAAAAATGAATATTTTTCCGTTAGCCAGGTGTCAGCGAAAAATCGCCAAATAATGTAGAATTCCGCCAAATTTCTTTGGCGATTTTTCGCTGACACCCGATTAACGAAAAAATATCCATTTTTAAAATATTTATTCCAAAAAAACTGGCAATTTTAAACAGTTTATTTAAATTCTCTCTTGGAAAGACTGCCCACGCCATGACGTCAATAAAGACTTTTTGGAAGGTAGCTCTGTATTTCTTGAGACATAATGAAAGTATTCCCCAACAAAATTTGACTTCTTAGAAGTAAATAAGTTTTGTTTGACATTCCTTTAATTGCGTAGTTTCAAAAAACATATTCAAATCTAAAATAACTTGCACGAGTAGGAGTAAAGAATTTGTGAAAAATAAATAAGGAAAGGCGAAAAAGGTACTTAAAAGTCATGTATTGCATGTACCTTAATTGATGCTTTTATTCCTCAATGAGTCGCAATTTCTAATATAGACACACACAATTTGTGTTAATCAGCTGCATTTAATGAATTATAATTTTGGATTTTCTTACAGAATATACATTTACATGCTCATTAGAACTAATTGCTTTAGTTATAGAGGAAAAATTACTAAATTTGGATGAATAAGTCATTAAACAGTTTCTATAAT
Organism: Argiope argentata; assembly: GCA_026289955.1. NCBI lineage: Eukaryota > Metazoa > Arthropoda > Arachnida > Araneae > Araneidae > Argiope > Argiope argentata. Next base: position 2,306,647 of record JAOUZG010051295.1, read on the forward strand.
CTTGAAATACACAATTGACTATTTATGATAAAAAACAGAAATTTCTTTTAAATCCTTTTTTTACTTTTTTGAATGATTTAAGTACAAAATAAAAGAATCGAATATAAACAAGCTCTTACAAAAAAAATGCAAAGTACAGTTGCTAATTTTTGTACTATTTTACGTAAAAAAAATGATGAAATCAACGATCGCAAACTTCATGATACCATGTGAGGTTCTTATTATTTTTAAGCCATTATTTGTCTTAATTAAGTCATTAACCAGTTTAAACCGGTTTGAAATAATCACAGACCTCTCTATATATAGTTAAATATATATAATGATTCTTTTTTTTTTACTTTCATTTTCAATTTTTCTATCTGACAAATAAAGTTCGGTCATAATTCTACATCAACCTCTAAAAAACGCATCTGCAGTCAAAGAAGCATACTTAATAACAAAGCAATACTGATAAACACAGGTCAACCTTTTAAAAACGCATCTGCTTTCAAAGAAGCCTACTTAATAATAAGCTGAAACTTCTCAGCAAACATTTGATACATCTGTATGTTAAAAATGTATTATTTATGTATTGACTTATTTGTAGAATTAATTTTATTTTCTTATCGATAAGTTATGACAATCAAGCATGAGTGTTCGAAAATTTAGCAACAGGTAATTTCCCAGCTTTAAAACAATGAGTACAATAAAATTACTAACTAACTTTG
>JAOUZG010051295.1:2307363-2320588 GCA_026289955.1 Argiope argentata
ATTGGTTGGTTAGGGGTGTGGGGAATGCTACCTTGTATTATGAGGGAATTTGAGAGTTATTCGAGAAGGTAAACAGATTTGAAACATTATTTGAATGGGTTTTGATCTGGTTTAATAAATTTTAGAGGGCATTTCGGGGTTTTCTGGTTTTATTGCTAGAGGTGTACTTGGGAATATTAGTTATTGCTTCGTTATTCAGTTTGTCCATATAGTTAAAGAAGTTGGTTGATAATTTTTTGATAAATTTTTAAGGGGTGGATACTTTAGTGCTTTGTACATATTAGTATTAGTAATGAATCATAACATATTGCAAATCCTTCTGAAGAAGTTGTTCTGTTGCCTTTCGATAAATTTTAAGTTAGTTTTGGCAGCATAACCCCACATTGGGCAAGCGTATGTGAGTACTGAACGCAAATAGGCAATGTAAACATGAATTTTGCTTTGCCCGGTCAATTTAGAGTCACGAGATATTAGGGAGGAAAATACGAGTTCAGTCTCGAAACTTTTTAGTAGTATAAATTAAGTGAGGTTTCCTCCTGCACAGTATTTGAAATGCAGTGGAATTTCAAGAATTCGAACGTTCTCAATTCGAATTTTGTCAATAACTGGATTTTTTTAATTGATCCTTTGAATTGTATGCACATAATGTTACAATTTATAATTTCAATTATTTTTGATAAAAACAAGGGGAAGGGGTGCAAAATGGAGAAATGTTATTCAAATTAAATTCGATTAATTCGAAGTCGAAATTAAAAACTATATTTTAAAAAACAGAATTGCTTTTATTAAGGTGACAGTGAACTTTGAAATAAGCAAAAAATGGACGAAAACATGCAAATTTTATTTTTACCGTTTCATCATAAAAATATGTTTATATTCAACTAAAATAGTGTTATAATATGTATCGTTGAATAAAATAAATATTTAGAGAGTTAAAAGGAGGTAAAGAATGTCTTAATGACTATTCTTAAAATGATATTTTAATTAGATTTAGATATCTTTGAAAAGATTCAGATGTTTTTTGTAGCACACAATCAGAAATATGTAGACTGTTAAAAAGGTAAAAATACGATATGTCCGAAAACAAAACACAGATAATCGTTTCATTCATCAGGAGTATCATTGTCTGAACAATTCAGCTGCATCCTTTTCTAAGTGTGGATATTAATTCTTTGATATTCGATATTGCAGCTCTTGCCTATTTATACAAGCGCAGTTTGAAGTTTTCGAGCATGCGCAGATAAGTGCAAAGTTGAAATTGCAATTATAAAACTTTTTTTTTATTTTAATGACTTAAATGTACTAAAACCTTCCCAATAAATGCTCTACAAAATGGTATAAATATCTTTAATATCCGATAATTATTTCTCGCGTTTTTGTGGTGCAAACATACAGGCGCTTTCAGGAAACTTTTTTATACTATGTATTGATTTAGTTTGGCAAATTTGGAGTAATTTGAAAATCGCCTGGTAACTATATTATTTTTATGCCAATAGCATGCTTTTTGGTAATAATAAAGTATGATAAATTTCACCTAACTACATTGATTCGCTTATCAGTATACGGACAATACATTTAATTATATTAGACATAAACGTGATAAAAATCAACGGTTATTTTGCAAATACCAGATGGCAAATTTTATTCGTACTAGATTGAAGCGTTTTTTGAATTATATTTACAAACATTACAAAAAAAAGCAGACTATTAATTCTCATATTTGGTAACCCTCAACGCTTTTTCGCATGCGTCAAGAGGCATTTATTTTCATCATGAGAGAGAGAGAGGAGATGAAACATGAAACGAGATGTTTACATTTACACTTTCAGATCATTCCAAGAATTAGGAAAATAAGAATGAATGTAAGTTATTTGATACAAGGAAAGAAAAACTGCTTTAAAAATATATTTAAATGAGTTTAATATTTTCCAAAAGCTCAAATTTTCATTAATGTTCCTAAAACAAGTAATATAAAAAATTAATGTCAATTAATACTTAGGTCAACAAACGAAAATTTTATTCTAGTAACTTTTTATTAAATCATTTCAATTAATATAAATAAATGATCAAAAATTTATACCCAGCCAAAATAAAATCAAGTTAGTATCCATTGAAAATAAACCAGAAGGCCCTAAATTGGCGTTGAATTCTTAACGCCAATTGAAGCAACTCAAATGCGGGAATTTTCTACGCCAGGTGGGTTAACGTAATACAGATTAGAAAAAAAATTTGTTTTTTTTATTCTGCATTATTTTAATTCAAAATCACTTCAAAATAGGTCCGAAAAAATCGATTAATTAACAATGTTTAACTTTAAATTCATCAAACAGTAAGAAAATAAACAGAACCGTTTGATATATTCGGCCGAAAACATATTATACCTAACCTCATTATTGTAGGATAAAAACAAAATGGATTCGTTGCTTATTTGGGGGTGAGAAAATGAAGATTTTTGGCAAGAAAGTTAATTTAGTTTTAATTAATAAAAAATTAATGAATTAATATTTTTAAAAAACTATTAACATCATATGTCATCCACTACAAGTTAAAAAAAAAAAAGATACTTAAGTATTATACAGTCCAACTTTATCACCAAATTTGAAGTCATCGCCAATGAGTTGCTAAACCGCTAATTATGGCAATCCGGCAATCGAGTAATACGTTGATCTTTATCGCCAAATTTAAATCCGTTGCTAAAAAGTTACTAAACCGTTGACGATTGTTGGAGAAGACGGTATAATACGTAAGTACCAACAAAAATGTATTTAAACTTGAGTAGATGAATAAAGAGTAGTTTATTAACGATTGCAAATTTAAACAAATATATATATGAACAACTTTTAAATGATTCGCTGAAAGCAGGTAGCAGAGTCGTGGCCGAAATCATGTAGAAGACAGGCTGAATTTTTAAGTTCATTTTATTCCATCATGGGAGCAGGCATTATTTACAAGCGAAAGTGACGTGCACAACACAGAACGACATAACACGGAATTGACGAATAAGCTAAGCGTAAAAAAACGGACGGGAAACCATTATCCCTGGTCTTAAATACCAAGACTTTGATAGGGTAAATATTTTTTATAGAACTTATAAAATCAGATTTCGATGGGGATTTCCATGACTCACGCATAAGAGGCAAGGGAAGCACAGGGATCTTTTTAAAGTTATTTTGTTTAGGTCAGCAATTTTCCTCTTTCCCACGGAGTGTGAGAATGTAACCAGCGTCTAGCTGTTTCAGCAATTTTACACAGCTTCTGTTGAATTAATTCATTAGAAAAAGTGGAATGGAGCAGGAAATAAGAGAATATTTTAGAATGGTATTACTATGGGCTAAATTAAGATAGGGTTTTGGAAGTTAATTAGGATTAAAATTAAGAATTTTATATTATATATATAGGGAAAGTTCGAGCTAAGAGTAGGAATTGAAAAGAATCAGAATGAAACAATCGAATTAACATTCCATTATTCCACAAACAGAACAAATACAGAAAACGAGTCTTTTTTTTCACAAGAACCGCGGTCATGTTTACCATCTCAAAAGAAAGAAAAATGTTAACGTGACACACAACTTTACATGCATTAGCACCTTCTAAACACGTGAACCTACTGCGACTATGATTCTATTCACAAAATAAGGCACCCGCAGCATCAGGTTCGCTTTCTTCTTGAAACCTATCGAACAACTCACGAACTTGGTCAACTTTGGAATTGTTTACAGATGCATCCGGGATCAAAAGCGTGAACCAAGCACCTGCTGGGAACAGCACGAAATAGGACTTTCGGCTTCGAAGGCTTAATTTTCATCTCTTTCATTCTTTTGTTTCAAAACCATCGATGTTCAGCGTTTAGTATCTTTCCAATGAGTTTGCTCATAAGCATAGAAGAGTATTTATATAAGCAAGAAGATTTGTTGGTATAGAAAAACACTTTAACAAAAATAAATTAAAATTCGATTGTAGGTTGATTGAACCCAGTAGGCTTACAGCAGGAAATGACGTACAATTGAATTGATTGAGAAATCTCGGTAAACTTCAAAAGCGAGAATGAATTTTAAGTCAAGGACACCATATTATATCACGTAAAAAAAAAAGTAAAATTTACATTCATATCAATGATATATTTATTGTCAGCAAAAAAAAAATGTCTACGAAGAATGTTTAAAGATAGACATAACAAGCTATGCAGCTGCAGATATTAAAATATTCGCCAAACGTTCAGTGGATTTGATTCATTATCACCGAAAAACATGACAAATAGTAGGCTCCAATCATTTAATAAGCAAAATAGACGACTGTCTATTGTTGTAATTTGTAGTAGCTTCGTCAGAGTAATTTGATTTTTACTTTAATTTAAAATGGCCAAATACCTCAAGCTATTCAAATAAAAATCTAATTCTATTTAAACTGTCGAATATGATCATAAAAAAGTTCCTAATTAATTTGCCTTTGAAAATTTATACTAAACTGGACTATAATTCTAAATTAAATATGTAGCTTTATAATTTAAAAAATCATGATCCAATAATATAAAGATTGTTTTTATTTATTTATTCTATTTTGATTCAAATTTTTAAATTTAAGTTTCGAACTTTTGCAAATTCAAGCCATCAACTCTTTTGAAACTTAATTGTCAGAAAGTCATTAAATATTTAGTTTCGTTTGTCAAATTTTAGTATTTAAAATAGCTTCAATAAAGATCTAATTAAAATCAATAAAAAAATCCGTATTAGTAAATCGGGAAAGTGAAAAGGGGGAAACCTGAGACTTACATTGCCTAAAGGATCCAGGGCTGAATGTGGCCGAAATACGACGCGCCAGTTTATTTTTGGAATCTATAAACAGACTAGACAATTAGAGGACGAAAATGGTAAAGTAACAAGTATAATTTATGCAGTTTCCTATATCACATAACAAATTCTCTCTACCGAAAAATAATCTAAAAACGCCCTAAATTACTTTATAAATTATTGAGGTACTTATTTTGAAATTAACTTAATATTTATTTTATTATTTATTATTCATAATTATTATTCATTGTTTTAAACAGATTAACTCAGATTTTAATCCCAATCAAGTCCATGTGTTATTTTAAATAACAAAAACGCAATAAAACTGAGCAAACGATTTTGAAAAAAAATGGAATTAAATTCTTTTCAGAGTTGAAAATTAAATCAGAGCGCGATTACGATTATAAATAAGGCTGCTAAACGTAATCGGCCGTTATGAAAACGAATTAATATATTCAAGATCTTTAACTTTACAAATGAATATCAATTTTAAATAAGAAATGAAGAGAAAACCAACAATGCCGGTGAACAAACAGGTCAACAAAGATAGATAGCTGTGAAATAAAATAGATCATTTTTATTTTCTCGAATACGAAGTATACCAAGAGAAAGTATTGTATTTGTTAAATCTAGAGATTACAAAAAATCTTCTGAGTTTCAAATCTCTCTCGATTTAAAAGAATATATATATATAAAATAAAATAAAATGAAATATATGATAGCAAATTTCATCATGTGAGAACAGTATTTTTTAAGTCTTTATTTGTCTTAATTAATTTAAGTCATATACCCGTTTTAACCGGTTTGAAACAATCACGAAACTTCTCTATCCTTCTATATACATATAAATACATATATATAATGATAATTTTTTAAAAACATTCATTTTTAATTTTTCAGCTGATAAACCAAGTTTTGGACTTTGACCGATTTGAAGATGAAATAACGACCGGTTTGAAGATGAAATAACAACTATGATATCATAGTTAAAAAACAACTTTTTAAAAAGGCATCTGCTGTCAAAGAAGCATACGTAAAAAAAATACAGATAAAAGTCGGCCATAATTTAAAAACACTTCTGTTTTCAAAGTATAGTTATACGTAATAATAATGCAATACAGGTAAAACATGGTAAAAAATATATGCGATTAAAAGACGTTGATGAATATAGCCATTTATGCTTTAGACATCGTCTACGCCGTTTCAAGTTTCCATTATTCTTTGCCTTCAATTATTCACAACTCTAACGAAAACAACCTTATGTTCTCACATTATTTTTAACAAATCATAAAATTTTCCTGTGAGAACGGCAACTTAATATTATTTTGGGCAAAGTGAATGAAATTTGACAATTTACCATTAATTTAGATTTTTATTACATTAGACAGAAATCCATTCACTGCATGTCCCGATATAGGTGAATACGATAACTACTACACTTTTAAAGAGCTAAATGCGTAAAAATTGATGCAAAGATTATTTCAAATCTAAAAAGTAAATTTGCATCAAATTTGGCGCAAAATCCACTATAGGGTTGATTGTCGGCATTTTCGCATTCATGCAAACGCGATCACTCAAAAACGGAAGAAATCAGATAAATGAAATTTGGTGTGTGATCTTATAACTTATAAATTTTACTTTACAAACTGCCAATTTTTAATATGCCAAAAGAAGAGAGTATAATATGCATTTCATTTCCTTTATTATACTGCAAATTACAAAACACTCATGCACAAGTGTCCGAAAATAAAATCTGAGCAACTTTACATTTTATAGTTTGTAATTTTATGCGGATTGGCCGAAATGCGAGTACACCAGAAAATTTCGGGGAGACCATTTCCACAGGTTTTAATTACTGTTACTATTTTTTAAAAAAATGTTCCAGTAGAACTTTGCATACGTTTAAAAATATTAATAGTTCATTTCCGTGTTCTTTCTAACACGTAACCTATCTCCTAACAACAAAAATAGTAAAATAGCAATCTAATTTCTAAAACAGAAATCGTCAATTGTTCTTAATGGTAAATTAAATTATTCTTAAAATTAAAATTATGTAGTGTAATCTATCCTATTATATCAAATTATTCAAAAAATTTCAGCAACAAATAACATAATTAAAAAAAACTGCGAAGATTAACTTGATTAACAAACCGTTAATCAAACCGTTAAGAATTCTTGCTTTTAAATAATTAAAATTCTTTGCAAGTACAGTTCTGGTTTATAAAGCGATTAAAGTAATGTAAGAGTCGACAACTTTTAAACTTAACTTTTTTTTTTTTTTTCAGATTATTATCGAGACCGCATACAAATATCACCAGTCTAAAAATTCTAATGCATAAGAACAATCTGACAAAATAAACATAAGGAAGAATTTAGAAATTCAAATTTGATCCAGCATCGACTTTTATCATCTATTTTAAATACTTGCAAAAGAGAATATTCTTAAGTCCATTGATCCATTCTATTTTTGGAAGGTTTCGATTCAGTGATACGAAATATGGAACACAAGACATGTCAAGTACCCGCGCGAATTGTTCGAGATGCAATCAAGTTTTTTGCTTTTAAGTGCACATGCTTTCATATTTGTTGTTGTTGTTTTAATCAGTGGTAAAAACGATTTTGAAAGACAAGAACTGGCCTATTTTAAAGAAATTTGGTGCAGTTATTTATAACTCAGCTGAAATATATATTTAAAAAATTATAAATATTCTAAAAATCGTATATTTTTTTAATTATCTTTCATTAATAAACGATTTTTTCATACGATGGTTTGTTATAAAGCAATTTACCAATGAATTACATCATATACTATTAAAAAATCGTTAGAATTCTTTACAGGATCAGTCACCAAAAACAGCTACCAAATTTGGACACACAGAATTCTTGTTTGATGAGAGATCATAAAGAAAAGTCTTTTAAAAAGGTTTAATCAATGTTTAATTAAAATGAATGGATATTTTAATGTTTTCCCAATAATTTCAGAATATATTATTGTACAAACATCATTTTTATACTTTTTAAAATTCTAAAAATAAATATTTCATAAATATAAATTTTATTTCAATACTAGCCGCCTTTGGCGACCAGTCGATTCGCCAATATTAATGCCGACTAAAGGGTTAAATCATTTTTATATATAAATTGGTCTCATAATAAATTTTTCAGCAAAATATTTTAAGCTTCAAATTTCGATAGTCATATAACTCACTTATACTATTATGAAGGCCTTAAACAGTCTTATCTTTGAAGTCCGCATCTCTCTCTGATTTTCTATCAGTGCACGTAAAATTCACTTTTAAATTAAATTGAAAATGATGAAACTTCAATTAATACAACGACCTCTTTACTCAATCTAAGCATGTCTTTAAATAAAACTAAGAATGAAAGCAGAATAGTAAGACATTGAATATTTATGTTCAATACAGAAATTGAAACATTATAAATTTTTTTTATAATTTATAAGATCTCAAGGAATTATTCTGCAAAAATTTCACAAATTAAATGAAACCTTCAGTTTTTAATTTTATTTTTAGATGTGTATAAATGCTCTCAATAATATTTTTTTAGGTTTATAAATATATTTCAAAAAAATATGGTTTAAATTCCTTTGGTCTTATAGATTCATATTTGTAAAATATTCTTAATATTTCAACTTCTAAATAAATAAATAAGCATTTCTATCTTCTTCAAATCTGGCTGATTTATTCAGTTCTGAATATTGAAATTTTAGAACAATCATCATTATCATAATCTAGACCAATTATTCTAGAGTAACCTTGATTGGCTTCTTTGAGATCTTGATAAAGTGATCTAAAATCGCCAATTTTTACCGTAATAGTTATATTGAAATTTTCATAGATCGATCAGCTTTGATGATTGATTTAGTTTATTGGATTTTATTTAAGGACTTTTGTCTCAAGAATTTATTATTATTTACGGACTTATTGTTCCAAGAATATTTTGTTAAATATGATTCACAGAGCAGATGATGTATGTAAAAATTTAATTCAACAACATTTTTTCCCTAAATCGATAATTATATATTTCACTTGGACCAATTGCTAAGAGATTATTTATATATCTCCCCAAAAAATTAAGAAATTAGATGTTGGGCTCCGATTACAGAAGATGCCTTGTAGATGTTAAGCCATATTTGCCTTAAATAAAATTGATTAATTGGATTAGTAATATATGTATAGTAAAATATCATAGAAAACGTTTCCATCCATTTATTTTCCAAAATTATCATGTTTCATATTTATTTCATTTTATACAGACGCGTGCCGAAAAAGACATTTTTATATGTTTAATTTGGAATGATATTTGATTTATTTTTTCTCGTGAGAGAACACGATATTGTTTTGGTAGAAAGTTTTGATGTCTCTGAAATATGCGGGTAAAAATAGTTTTATATGCTTTTACAAATTTTGCATTGTTAATTATTACGTATGCTTGTTTGAAAGAAGATGCGTTTTTATTTCATATGATTCATTAAAATGCGGAGAAAAATTACAATCACGAAGGTGAATTCTTTGATTTGCACAAAATATCTTCTTCACATTGTTTTTTGTTCTTCGTTTCTTTGAAATGACGTCATTTTCAAAGTTCGTTTAAGATTTCTTGCTTTTAAATAATTAATCTCGCTCTCAGAAGATTATCGTTTGGTGCTTTTCTAAAAATTCTTTTTCAGTTTTAACTGTCGCAGCTTTGTAATATATTTTTATTTTGTATTTTTATTTATTTTAATTCTTTAAATGAATTATTAAATTTGATATTGCAAACGATTTCCACTTGCATTTATTGTTTAAAAAATATCACATTTCCTATTTAATTCATTTCATATAATCACGTGATGAAAATTGTATTTTTCTGTTTTAATTTTGGTAGTAATTACATTTTTTTTTTAAATCAGAACTTCTGAAAATGTGATGGCAACACTTTATTAAAAGCTGATTTTTTTTTTTTTTTTTTGAGATCCTCGCAAAGATAAAATTTTATTTATTTATTTATTTATTTATTTTTTTTTTTGCGAAATAAGTTGTTGAAAAAAACGATTAAATTAAATGTTTAAATATTCATTAAAAATAGAGTTTTAATTCGTAGGTCGAAACATTAGTATCATTAAAAAGCTAATTTTTTGCGCTTTAACTTAATGCAAAAATCAATTTTGTGCTGTAATATTTTCGCAAGTTATAGCGAAAAAACGTTAACATTTGATTTATTTTTTAATTAATTAAATTTTTAATTAGAAATTCAAAAAAGGGCTCCGAGGTGCACATTCCCGGCACCCAAGGTATACATATACGAAATTTGGTAGCTGTAGGTCGAACAATCTGGCCTGTACATCGCCAACAGACACACACACATTGTGCTTTATTATAAGTAAAGATAAAGATTATAGTTCCTGGATTTACTTTCATACAGGCCATGTTCAATATAAATAAATAAATAAATTTAAAATAAATAAAATAATATAAATATAATTTTTTTTGTGCACACATTATCGTTTGTATATAATTATGAGTAAATTTTGGAAATAAAATGAAGATGAATCGAGTATGAAATATCATACTACACATTGGATTAAAGGTTCCGATCATCTGTTTAAAAAAAATCTGAAAATATATCTATCAATTTCAATAATATTACAGAACTTAGTATATCATATTTTCTACTCAAACAAATAACGTGGAAATTATTTATAAAAAAAATCTAAACGGCAGTATTTTTAAGAATAAAATCGTAAAGGCTCATCTAAAGCTCTTGCTATGAAAAAAAAAATTTTTTAATTGTGAATGTTGTATTCAAAAAATTAAAAATCGCTTTTTTGTAAATTAACTATTGTAAACAAAGAATGTAAAAAAGATGTTCCATTTAAAATAATGTCTGAGAAGATACAAACAAAAAAAAAGTTAAATGCATCTGAATTTGTTGGCTGTAAAATTTTCATCTAAAAATGCAATTTAAAAGTTTTTTCCCCCAATTATATCATCTTTTTTATGACAAGCATTGCATTACATAAGGGAACTCGATAATATTTATCACAGATTAATGCATCCGGATTTATTGAGAAAAAAAACGATAAAATTTATTTTTGTAACAGAATATGCAGAAGTTAATGATCATTGCAATAAAAATTTTAGTTTCTTTTTATTTTATCATGGAGTATTTTAATAGGATGATTATATTAGCAGAAAAAAAATACTCAAAAATGGAAGATAAAATAAAAGCACAAAGTGCAAACGATTGTTTACTGTTTCGTTTGAGACTTTCAATAATTTTATTTATTTTCTGAAGCATGAAACATCAGGAAATGTTACAGAGGGAAAAAAGAAAATTGAAAGGGGGGGGGATCAGTCAATAGATTTTCGAATAGTAAACTAATAGCTCTCAAATTCAATTTCCTTATATCTTGTAACCTGATATCTTTGAAATAAAATCACCAAACGATCTCAAAATCTGGAATAAAAAAGTTTCCATAAAAAGCAATACACTTATATTACGCTAAATATTACGTCAGAGAGGAAAAAGAGCTTACTGAAAAGGAAAAGGAAGAGTTAAAGAGTAGATAGCTAACAATAATAATAATAATAAAAATGCAGGAAGTCTGATTCAATAGCATTGTTTATGTTAGTTCAGTTGACTTAGACACTGTTTTACGCTGCCTCCTGAATTAAAGATTCTTTTCTATACATGCAGCTAATTTTAACAATAGCTTAGAAGGATAAATTATGATTTTTGAAATTTCCGTGCGATGTTATTTATTTATAAAAAGGTGAAGGGAACTTTTACAAAAACGAATATCTAATTTTAAATATTCTGCCGACTAAATTAATATATTTAAATGAAAACCAGGTAATATTTTTATTTACACTTTCTGGAAACTATATAAATACATTAAATAATTTGCAAACTTACCCTTTTATAATTAAGAAAAATAAATTATTTAAGGAAAGCTAATCAGAAAAAAATGAACTTCATTTATTTTGCTACACAAGAACGGTAGCTATTACCATTAAAAAAGCAATGACATGAATTCAAGCAAAGATTTTTACTTTTGAATTTTCTGTCAAAGTTTCACAGAAGTATTTAACTTCATAAAATAAAAGCATTATCTGATCTGAAAAATGGCATTTTGATTCTATAATTATTTCAAAGAAATGAACAATTCAGAATGACAGTCAAAAAGATATAGGATAATTATTACTTTTCTTAATAGAAATAGTCAAATAAAAATTATTTATATCTGAACATCAGGAAAAGAAGAAAGTTTACTTATAATCAAAATCCAAGAAATCCTAATAAGGTTACAATTATAGCAGACAAATATAAGTTTCACCAACTGGATAATAAGAGAAAGTATTGGTATAGTAGATTCTACGATTCCTTCACCTATTTCTTTTTTCCTTTCTAATCTATAAATCTATTTGTTGTGCATATTACAATACTACAAAGCCAGAGAATAACACTATCATGAGGATGATTAGAAGTCTATCAAATTAATATAGTAAAAGGAAGAAAACATCAATTACAAGTTTTAGATTATTAATACCCTGATGAAATGATTTTATTATCAATTTAAAAATTATTATCATAACAAGCAGATGATTCTACAAAGGCTCAAAATATTTGTATTTAACCCATTTAACTATCTGGATTAGCAATCATCTTATTTAATGAATTATCCTTTAATTTATCAATTTTCAGAATTAATATAATTTATTTATATGTTTAATTATATAAATAGAAATTGTTTGGAATTTAAACAAATTATAGCAACTAAATTTATATTTGATGAATAAAACATGGCAGTATGAAAATATAGGCTTAGTTTGTCTTTTAAAAAAAGTTTGTCATGAAATAATTGGTTATGATAAACCATTTTCGATTTTTTTTAATGTCCATTCAACTAGTATCAATAACAAGCAAATGCAACTTGTCAAACAAAGAAAAAAATCAGAATTAATTTGATTGATTGTAAACAGAATGTGTCCACTCAAAACAAGATGGTTCTTCACAATCATTGAAAAAAAGATGTCTTGAATTTCTTTTTACACAGTTAAATGTCATACAGTCAAAGACTCTTTCTGCAAGTTGGAAAAGTAGCTATTTTAAAGAAAAAAAAAAAGAAAGAAAAGAAGAAGAAAATGCAACAAAAAATTTCCAAAGAGACAGCAGTGAACAATAGTGATTTTAATAAACTGATCTCGTAGCTATAAAAAGATTTGAATGGAGTAACAATTACATTCTTTGAATTAAGCACTTTTTCTAGAGTTAGATAAATGGGGGTAACAAACTGAAACACTTATAAAAAGGTCATAGGGTCACAATTACCTACAGTATCAATCATCAATATCAATGGTTTCTACTACAAAGTAGCTACATTTTTTAGTTAAAAAAAATTAATTTTTCAATTAGAATTAAATTTCAAATTAATT
>JAOUZG010051295.1:2320688-2364969 GCA_026289955.1 Argiope argentata
TATATATATATATAGGATTTAACAAAATTATTTTTAAACATAAAACAGATAAAATTAATATGAACTGCATACACTACTAAATAATAATTTTTATTGATGACACAAACAGAATATTATATACTTAAAATAATACTTATTGATCTTTACTATATCCCCAAGTTTCATTTCTTAATTTTAAAAAAAAATAGTTTTAGAAAGAAAAAAAAAACTTGCTCAAGCTTTTAAAGAATAATTCTCTCAAATTTTCATTATTTATGTAGAAATATGGGCTTATGGAAAGCCAACCACAATTAATGTAGTTTAATCAATTTGTTGAAAAACAAACAGTAAAACTAAAATATATTATTGGTTTCTGCGATTTATCTTTATATATAAATAAAGTAAAACTAATTAATACTATATTGAATTAATATATACTGAAATAATTCATACTATTATGTTAAAATTCTCAACTTTTAACAATAGTCAAACTTTTATAAATTTTTTTACAAAATAATTTTAAATTTAAAATAATTTTCACAAAATACTCTGAATAAAGGTATACATGAAATTTAAAAAAAAATCAAATAAAATTACAAAATTATAACTTCTGAAGAAAAAAAAACATTAATTAATATTCCCCCAGGAACTGAACCTCTTTAACTTCTCTAGAAGCACAGAAAAATGGCCTTTTTAAAATATGGTTTCCAACCCCTTATATGGAGATTTAAGCATAAATTTTTTTATGTCAAATGGACACTTTATTACAGATTGCATTTAGCTATGTAGAGCTGTGAAGAAAATTGTATTGAAATGCATTTGCACACTTTTCAACTGTAATCAAAATTTGACACAGATGTACAATGTTCATATCAATAAACTAAATTTCCTCAACTCAGTTTATTGTTTGTTTTTTCAGTAATTTTCATTGGATAAAAACAAATTGATGGGTAATCAACCAATCAATGGATTTTATCAAGAATTAAATTCTACTGATAAAATAAAATGTGATTTTTTATCCATCAAATCCTATTCAATTTTCATTGAAATTTTTTTCAATGGGAGATTTCATTAAAAATTTGATTAATATAAAAATTTTCTAAAAAATTGCATAACCAAATTTTTTAAATATAGAGGTATTATGTTTATGAGTTACAGTGCTTGAAACTTTTATTTCACATATTGTATCTTCAAATGTAAGATGGTACATGCAGCTATATTCTAAGTATCAAGGTCAATGTAAATTTAATTCATATAAATAAGGAATAGGATTCTCGATACTTTACAGTCCGGATGACAAAGAAAACTGATACTAAATCCTTACTGACACCATTCTTAGCCATCAAAGTATTATCATATTTATTTATCATTGAGTAAATTAAAAACAATTAATAAAAAAATTTCATACATTGAAAAAATAATGAATTTTTATTTTTTGGGTTGTTTTAATTCAAAATCAACTCTATAATAATTGGTCTTAATTCAATTAGAGATTTTAATTATAAGTTATACTTCATGATTACTTATAGAAAATGCTTGAAATATATGATGTCAACATATAAAATCATTTTTTAAAAAAGAAAACATGGTTTACAGTATGGCCTTTTATTACTTTTGCATATATATAAATTTTTAACTTTTTATTTTACAGTTTGGATAATATTTTTCAACTATCTTTTAAATAAATGCTATTTGAAATCTCAAATTAATTAAGACGAAGACTGAAGAAATGTTTGAGGGTTTTTTTTTCCCCCTTTTCCTTTAAAATAGACTTTTTTATATCATGTCTATCAATGCACAGATATGAGCATCTCAAATGAACAAAACAAGTCATTTAATACAAATCAAATCAATATTATTGGTCTAGAGAATAATTTCATGTAAGAATATCATCAAAAATGTTTTAAAATTTTTTTTTTCAATTTATATTAAAAATTAAGTTACACAATCATTAGAAAAAGGAAGGAGGGGTTCCAGCTTTCTACTTTTATCCCAAATTACTCTCAGCTCTGTAAATATTTTATAACGTGATTTTAACGGACAGATAAGATACTTATAATCGGTATTTTTGAAATTCAACAAATAACTATGGAAATTTTTACACAACATTCTATTGGTTATTTTTATTGTTATAATATATCTTAGTTTAAAATCAAGTAAATAATATTTTAGTTATGGCTATAATATTTCCTTTAAGAATATCAAAGAATTAAAAAAGCACTATTATTTGCAAAAACCAAAAAAATAAATATATTAAAAAATTAATGTGGAAGTTTTTTTTTTCTTTTTTTTTCCCATGAAATAATAAAATGTTCTGAAATGCTAAATGAATTTCTGTAATAGGATTTTTTTTTCAGGTTAAGTAAGAATTATAACAGAAATTACTAAATTACAAATCTCAAAGAAACCAAATTTCTATATTCTAAAGATTGTCTTCTTCAAAAAAAAAAAAAATTTCAAAATTTTCTTCTTATTTCAATGAACTCAATAATATTTCCAATAATATCCAATAATTATAATATTCCAAGAATGCAGACATTTTAATAATACTAAATTAATAGGAATTGATACCTGTCCAATTTGCCCCCTTAATAGTAAAAATAGGTATAATAATTTAAATAATGTTTTTATTTTTCTCTCTCTCAAGAATAATTATAGTTATCTAATTAACCAATTCACAGCAAGAGAAATGCAATTAAGATTTTTATAATATAAAATAAATAGGAAGAATAAAAAAAAATATTAAGGGAGAGGGAGGAAGAATACTATTTTCTAAAGAATTACTAAAGCTACTGCAGCTCTATATCCTTAACAGATAGCCATTATTGCATTTGTGCTGATCAGAAGCATATAAAAATACTCTTTCTAATTTTTTTTTTCAAAATTTTTCCTTATTATCATAAATGATTATTTCAGATATATCTCTGAAAAAGGGAGCAATAAAATACTAAACAATTGAAAGAGTCAATTTAGTTCTCATGACTTCTCGGTCAAGTGTTTTTCCATTGATTGAACAATCAAATAAATCGGAATTTGATTAATTTAGTTAAAAATCATATGCTTCAAAGAAAAGCCTTACTGATTTTATGCAGATTTCACTGCTACAATTCCAAACAAAAAATACAGAATACATCTTAAAATTTACTTTGGAGCAAGATAAATAGTAATATAATGGGTAAAAATTAAAACAACAGAAAAAACCCCACATAATAAAAACTGTCTGATAATCTAAGGTTAAATAAAAAGCAGTGAGATAAATTAAAAGAAAGCATTGAAGAGAGTAATATATATGCCAAATATTACAGAATTTTGCATTAATTTTTACAAATAAAGTACATTTGAGTTAAATTAATCAATAAAAGTTTTTGTTGCATATTAAATTTACTTACTGTATTATCAAGTTATCTTAATTCTTTGAAAGATCTCAAAAAATTCTTTCAAATTTAAGGTAGAAATTTACTGTACGGTCACCCTTGGCGAATTTTTCAAAATCCCACCAAAAGTCGCCATTTTGGCGACTTCGAAGCAAGAACCAATGAAAACAGAGCATAGAAAATGGCTGCAAAGTTTCGGAGAGGAATAACGAACAAGAAGAAACCTATTCATACCTATTCGCAATCAAACCCGCTCTCATACAAAAATCAAACGTCTCTTTCCTTTCATCCAATCCATACAAATACCTTAAATTAACATGCTCATCATACCACATAACATCATTCTCTCCAAACATTCTCGCACTTACCTCAGACATTCTTCATGCAGCCATCACAATAAAATCCAAAGAACGAGGGAGCTAAAACAAAAACAACCTCACCATATAACACGGAAATTCAAGTTTTCGGCAAGTTGCCAAAAAAAATTATTTATCGCCAACTTTTGAAAAATTTGCCACGGGTGACCGGTAAGTAAATCTGATCCAAATTTAAAATAGGTGCACTAGAAATAAAACTTACCATATTCGATAAAACTAGACACTGTCTTCTCCCGTCTAAGAGATGAATTACAGCATTCATCATACAAAACAACTAAAGAATCCACAAGAGCTTCCACTGAGATAGATTTAAGATCTTTCTTAGGATTAGATGAAAGAAAAACAGAATCTAGCTCGGCGGCCAGTTCTTCAGGAGGCCGGCCAGACATAATCACAGATAATTAATGTTTTGAAAATATTTCAAAAGCGCAACATATCCCAGGATATTTTGAAATTTCATTCACATGGATATTGATCTTCAATCTGCAAAAAAAAAAAAAAAAAAAAAAAAAAATATCAGAATTATAATAGAAATAACTCATCTAAATATAATGTATGGAAAATAAAACAGAAATGTTAATTACTATTTTAATGCAATATTTTTAAATAAATCATAGCAAGACTACAAAGACCTAATACAATTCTTAGCCATAAGGTGCTTAATTAATTTAACTATTCATTCAAATAAGATAAGGAGGAAAATAAATAGGTAGCTAAAATTCAAAAGCAAAAAAAAAAAATGAAATTGATTTAAGAGTCTAAAAATTTTTTTACCACAATAAGATAAACCAATACTAATTACAAAAGTTCAAAAAAATAAAAATTTATATAAATAAAATACCATATATTTTTTTATAATTATTCAATCAAAAATTTATAATTATAATTCTACTTTGAAAAGAATTAGTAATAATAGACACTCACAGTAAATCATTTTTGATATGAAATTGCATATAAATTTAATAGTTAAATCCAATTATATCACATATAAAATTTCAGATAGTTTAATATCAACAAAATATCAAAATTACAATGAAATCAATTCTCAGAATTATAATAGAAATAACTCATCTAAATATAATGTATGGAAAATGAAACCAAAATATTAATCACTATTTTAATGTAATATTTTAAAATAAATCATAGCAAGATTACAAAGACCTAATATAATTCTTAGCCATAAGATGCTTAATTAATTTAACTGTTAATTAATAAGATAAGGAGGAAAATAAATAGGTAGCTGAAATTCAAAAGCAAAAAAAAAAAAAAAAATGAAAATTAATTAAGAGTCCAAAAATTTTTTTAACACAATAAAATAAACTAATATTAATTACAAAAGTTTAAAAAAATAAAAATTTGTATAAATAAAATACTATATATTTTTTTATAATTATTCAATCAAAAATTTATAATTATAATTCTACTTTGAAAAGAATTAGTAATAATAAGACGCTCACAGTAAATAAATTCATTTTTGATATGAAATTGAATATAAATTTAATAGTTAAATCCAATTATATCACATATAAAATTTCAGATAGTTTAATATCAACAAAATATCAAAATTACAATGAAGCAATTTTATATTTACTTTGGTCAGCTACATTTACTTCAGTAACAAAGAAATAAAATTCCTTAGATGAGGAGAAATATTAAAAGCATTTTTTTTTTAATTTTAACAACCAGTGAGTGATTAAAAAGCGTCATTTCCCTTACTCAAAAATTATTGACAATGCTTTGAACATTACTTTCGATTTAAAGCGATTAGTCAAACATCATTGCTCTAACTAATATGAAGACATGAAATATAAAACAACAAAATTACAGCTTTATTTAACACATTGATAATAATATATCAACAAATAAATACATAAATACTACATATTTCTTAGCGATTACATGTGGTTTGATTCTTGATTAGATTCACACTATCAAGGTTAGTGATGATAATAGTAAACAAAGTATTAATTCTTTTAGTTATCAAAGCAGATCATTGAATATTCGTACTATGTTAAAGAATTAATAACAATGTTGTCATAGCTAAGAAATAAGTTAAACAAAACGGAAGAATCAACTTACATCATCAAGCTTAGCACAATGTAAACAAGCAAATATTAAAACCACAATTAGGCATTTTTTGTAAGAACCGGAACTGCAATTATTATTTTGCTATTTATAATTTCAAAAACGACAATGTCATAATGTCAAGTTGAATTGTACATTAAATATGCTTAATCTCATGCTCTAGAAAGACCGCTTCTTTTATAATTGTCAAAGAGCTAATCGATTTTTTGATAAACACTTTTCCAACATTTCACGTCTAATCTAAAATATGGCGAAGTCCATTAAATTCGTAAGCTTATCATCTTATGTTGCCATACAAACATTGATAGGTCAAATTTAAAAAAAAACTTTTTAAAAAAATTATATCATTTTCTTAAAATTCTAAATAGGTAAAAAAAATTAATTAAAAGCCAATAAATTTTTGTTATAACAGAAAGTGTGAATTAATAAATTGCTATAACAATATCTAATCTTGAGATTTCAAAATATGTCAAGAAAACTTTCATTCTAAATTAAACACTAAGTGAAGTATTTTTGTGGGTATAATAATTTAATAATTTTTATAGCTAAATTTAAAAAAATTATAGTTAGTACTAGCATTACGGAAACTTAACCATAATCAGTCACCTAATGAATAATTGTATATTAAAGTTAAATTCTCCTTTAGAAGACTAAAATACTAAAAATTTCTATTTAACAATGTCGATGTGAGTTTTTCCTGTCTTATTTCAAAAGATAATTCTAACAATTTTCATCAAGCTTCAACCATTCAATATGAATTGTTCTAATACTCACACTTGTCCACCTGGCTTTCATTTTTGGAACTATTGCAATCTCTGTTTCGATGAAGTGCAGATGTAAATAAAATGGTGTTTTGTTGTGTACCCTTATGTGGTGTTGACAGTTTCAAATGTGATTCATCTATCACATTTCACGAGTTCCCTTCTAATCCTGATCTTGCAGCAAAATGGATAAAACAGATAAATTCTGCCGTGAAAACCAAACAGAAACCAATGTGGTTTCCTCGCGGTCGATCTGTGATATGCAGCAAGCATTTTCTTCAAACTGATTTTAAAGATGAATCTGATACTTTGAAACCACGATCTATACCAACTGTTTTTGGCCATAGATATATTGGTTTTAATCAAAATGATGATAATCAACCTGTTGCGAATAGAAGCAAAAAGCCTCCACTTATTGTCAAAGTCAACAGACCATCCGTCAGTGATAGTGACTTGGTAATTACCAACGTATTTTCTCAATCTCACGATTTCAGCAATTCACATGATGAATTGTCCAAAACTATATCATCTTTGTCACCACTTTCGAAAGCTACGCTAAATTCTCATTCAGAGAAAAATGCTTATTTAGATTCTTTGCAAAACCAAAATAATTTTTTAAATAAGGATGTGTCAAAATCTGGAGAAAATTTACCATCAACCGCAGTCGATAATGATGCTATCACCAAATCATTCATTGCATCGGGAATAAGTATGCATAAATCTGATGAAATGCGTAAAAAGAAAATTTTCAGAAAAGAAAACTCAAAAAATGAGCTTATTGAAATAGGACCTAATACGTTTTTAAAAATTAATCCTGATATAATTAAAGTTAATAAAAAACAAACACCCACAGGTAATACTATCTTGCAGTTTATAATGGATCAGAAACTTGCTAATCAAGCTAGTAATTTACTTCCAAAGATTATAAAAACAACTTCATCTGCTGAAGAAGCAAATAAATCAGGCAATGATAATTTTGAACAATTGTTGACGCCAGTAGATAAATCTTTAGAAATTCCAGGAAAGAATTCTAGTAAATCATTAGAAACAGATGGAATAGTAGTTCAACAAGTAATAGGCCATTTAGTTGATACTCATGTATGTCAAGATACATGCAATGATTTAAAAGATATTGATGAAAATGATATGATGGTAATTGATAATGATAATTCTACTATTAATCCTAATAACGCTGTTTCGGACTCTGTAAATACTACTTCTACTCCAAATATGAATGTGCTGTTGCAGTCTCCCTCAAAATTAGTAACGGAAATGAATGATAATACATTAGCCCATAAATCAGTAACTAATTGTCTAACCAAAGCACCTGTGCTATTTACAACTAATGTACCCCTCAGCCATTGTCTTACTGATAAATCCAAATATGCAGTGCAGCTCAAGCAGAAAGGAAGACAAATTGCATCACTGAAGCTTAAAATTGGAACTCTTACTAAAAAAATAGAAGAATTAGAAAATAGATGTATTGTGCAAGAAAGACAGTTATCTTATTCTTTTATCAAAAGACTTAAAACTATTCGTAAAAATGCTGCTAAAGGTGATCCTTGTGCAACTTATATCCTTGAGCAAATCCGCTGTTACACAGGCAAAACTAAAATGCGATGGTCTGATTCGACTCTAACACAATGTGCGGTATGGTGCAGAAAAGCTCCATATGCATATGAGTATTTCAAGAAAGCCGATTTTTTCAAGCTTCCTTGTTTGGGTACAGTGAAACGGTATATGAAGAAACA
The DNA here is from genome assembly GCA_026289955.1 of Argiope argentata. Lineage (NCBI taxonomy): Eukaryota > Metazoa > Arthropoda > Arachnida > Araneae > Araneidae > Argiope > Argiope argentata. The sequence goes on from JAOUZG010051295.1 coordinate 2,329,016, forward strand.
TCCAGAAATAAAGTTTCAGAAGAAAATCAATCCTTTAAATCCAAATGAAAGCGACAGTTCTTCAGATTTCGACTTTGATGATACGGATAGTGATAAAGAAGACAAGGGCAATAGTGATGAAGAAAATATTGAACCAGCAGCAGGCTGTGAAGTCATGTTAAGTGAATCGCAAATAATATCTGGTCCTGATCAGCCTCATATAATATCTTCTCAGATAGACGTGAATTCAACTCAAACCATCCCAACTACCATTGCTTCAATGCAAGAAGAAATAATAAATCCAACTGATCCAGATGTCGAAGTGAATAAAAATACCCAAAAGTCAGATGGTCAGGTTGAACTGAATTCTTTTCCAATGACTGTAGATGGATCAAATATAGAAATCCAAGAAATAGTATTACCTTCTGGTGAAGTTGTTCAGTGCTATGCTTCAAACCTTTGCAATGGAACTGATGTTGGAAATCAGTATTATATCATTCCTAACGTTGACCAGAGTTCGGGAATTGAACAGGAATACAATGTTGTTCAGACTACAGAATCTCTACCAGTAATACTACAAAATTTAGATAATTGTCAATTACCTATGCAACAGGAGCAATACATTTTTGTTACAAATTCCTCGGAGCAAGTGGAAGGTCCAGAGACTGAAGTCATTACAGCTTCAGTTTAGAAATTACTATTTATATTGTGTCTTCTTTGCATTGCTCAATTTGCAAATAATTAGAACTAATTATTTTATTACTATTCATATATATATAAGTAAATGTGAAGTAAACATATAAATGAACTCATGAGCTAAAATATGTATAGATTTGCATTAAAAAAGGTGCCTATTAGCTTGTCTTATGAAAAATAAAATTGTAATTCTAGATTTTAAAAATTACCATTTTGATATATAAATTCATCCTTTTCATCTGTTAGCATTTATTGATGATTTTGTATTTTAAATAATCAAAATTACTCAGCATTGATTAAAATAAAAAAAAAGGAGAAAGGGGCTTCTTTTTTTAGTAAAAAAAAAAACTAATTATAATTAAACCTTCTTTAAAATCTTGTGAATAAATTTTGAAAGGATTATTTAATACACTTATCATGTAATAAATAAGACTGTTATGTAGTGTAATACATATATGAGAAATCAGAATGTGTGGATATTTTGTCCACAGTTTACTTCGCGATTTTCAAACAACGCAAGATTTATAAGCTCCTTTATACATAAAGCAAACATCTTAGCGATCTTTCTCATTTGCCTAATAACCAAGCCCATTGGCCATAAATATCCACAAGTATTGAAAAATCAAAAAATATATTTAATATTAGCATATAGTAAAAATTAATGAATGCAGTTTTTTAAAACAATATTTTTAATATAAAATATTATAGATAGTTCAAAATTAGAGAGTTATTGCAAGTGATGAATAAAATTTAAATACAATTTAAAATTTCTATAATATTTTTAAAGAAAAGGAATGGAAATGCTGAAAATAAAAATAATCTTTTCTCTGTATGGAAACCTGATTTTTAAATCATAGAAATTCATTATTTAATAAGATTGTCTTAAACTCTTAATTATATTTTATAGTATTTGTGGTCAAAATGTGTAAAAAATCTACTCAACAGTTTAGATTCTAAATTTATAAATTATGACGGTACAAATGTCAAATTGTTATTTTTTTAGAGGTTATAAATTGCTAAATATGGTAACTTAATTATTTCTTGATTAATATTTGAATTTTTTATTGTTTGATAGAAAATGTTGGAACAGATTTATTTTAATCTAAATTATTGATATAGATATTTCTTTTAAATTTTGTAGAGCCTACTTTTAATATATAACTTTTTTTCTTTTTGGTATAATAAAATTATGTAAGACTGAAAAATAAAGCTTGTTTTTCATTACATTTTATTTATTTCTAGATTAACAGAAGATATGCCTTTTGAATGTGTGGGTCTAAGTTCCAAGGAGACTTAATCAATAAATTTCAATTGTAAAACATCAATTATTATATTTCAGTAATTTTTCTCATTCAAAGGATATCTTACACTGTGGCATTAGATTAATACAAATTCATTATTAATAGAATTTTTTCTCTTTTATGAATTTCCATTTAGATAAGATGTCTATCATTCTAATCTATTTACATGAAATTGAATGTAAATTTTTAATTTGATGAAGTAAATTTATTCATAATTCATTCCTTTTATAATATAAATACACACAAAGATATTTCTACGCATAAAGATATTTTTAAAATAATGTAAAATATTTAAAAGATAAAGATCAATTTAGAATTTCTTACCTCGAAAAATAAATCATAAAACGAAACAAAAATTTTCAAAGCAACAGTACTTTTATTTTAATATCTGAATAATGAATTCTATGTAAAAGCTAAAGATTATTTTCCAATTTTATTTTGAAATGTATATTGATTTCTAACTTAAAGCAATAAAGGGATCAGTTGAATGTATTTATTTTGGAAATGAAACACATATCTTAAAATTATTAATTCTTACCCTTTAGCAATGTTTGATAAGCCAGGCTCTTTTATTTCAAATTTTTTGAATCAGGACATTGAATTAAGCTATTCATACTGTTGTCACTGGAAATTTAGACATTTTAAGAAGATAAAAAATAACTTAATGAATTTTTCTTTATATACTGAATTTGATGATTCAGGATGCTATGATTTCAAAAAGTTGCTACAATCATTTATCTTTTAAAGAGTTAAAATCATTCAACTTGGGGAAAGGAGGGGGGTTAATATCAGTATTGAATGTAATAGAATTCAGGTAACTCTATATTAGAATTTTATATAGCTCAAATGAGCTAATAACCGTACATTTTAAGAAGCTGTATAAGGAAATTTTAGCACATCATTGGAATCAGTCTAAGCCAGCTTCTCTGCTCTAATCATGTAAATACCTTAATTTTAAAGATAATTATATGAACAGAAAAATTAATTTCTTTTTAAAAAATTATTTCTTTATAAGGAATTTTAATGATAAGTTTAAAAAAAATTAAATTGGATATTATTTACTGGTGTAATCAAGTTCCAACTTTTCTTTATCTTAAAAATGAATTAAATAATTGTTTGCTTGTAATTTTTTTTAAATAGAAAAAGTGAAAATATTTCCTTTATTAAAATTATTGCAAGCATTTTTTTTTCTTAATTTTACATAATATTTGTTTTAATGTTGAAGAGTGGTTGAAATATTGGTTGTTTTAATAGAACTTTAATCAAAATAGTAATTTACAAAAAACACAATCTCATCTACTCTATATTGCTTTCAGCTTGGTTAATTTACAATATATCTGTATTATGAATGAAGAAAGAAATTATTATGGAATAAAATCTACCTGATACAATTTATAAATACATAAATTATATTAAGTGTAGAATGCCCTTCATATATTATTCAACTATAATGACTGATAATGTACATCTTATATCTAATGAAGAAGAAAAAAAGTTGTGATGAAATGTAGTAGACCCATTTTAACTTTCTCAGATCTAATGGGGCACATTTATGCCAGTTTGCTGTGTTCTTTCAAGCTAATTTACAATATATGTGTATTTTGAATTAAGAAAACTTAAAATATAATGGAATAAAATCTACCTAATACAATTTATAAATACATAATTTATATTAAGTATAGAATGTGCGTCATATAGTGATTTGTAAATTACATTTTCTCATATCTGAAAAAAAAAGCTGTCATGCAATGTCATAGACCCATTTTAACATTTTTAGACCTAATGGGGCGCATTTATGCCAGTTTTCTATGAAGATATTTCAAACTCCTTCCAAAAGAGTTAAATCTGTATAAAAACTATTTTGAGATACACCCTATGATTTTGAACCATGTTTAGTTGATGAAAGGGTACCTAAATTTGCACCCTTTCTCCAAATTTCTGAATCAAACCAGTGGGGTGGCTTTTAATGGGTTTGTTATATATCATATCTGATATTCTATGAAATATGTCTTGATCCTATGACCTATAAATGAATAGAAATAATGATGTTATCTACTATATTGTTCCTTAAGAGTTTTTTGCTTACTTAAAAGTGTCACAAGAAGCAATTTTAATAATTTTTACTTGAAAGAAAATTGCATTACATTTGTTTTCGATATCAGGGAATTGAATACTAATACTTTTTTAGGTAATTACATTTTTTTTTTTTTTTTTTCAATATTAGAGGGCAAATTTTAATCAATTTAAAAACTGGTATTTCTTTAGTGCCTAACATGTTTTAAGTGTCAAAATGTATGAAATACTTTATGCATTTTTTTCCATCCTCATATTATTGTATATCACCATTACATTCAAATATCTGTAGAGATGTTATTTATAGGTACTTGTATGTTTAAAGTGAATGTTTTGTTCATTTCATTTTAAATTTGCATGTTTGTTTGTTTTTTCAATTTATCCATTTCAGTTGATATTTCATTATTTTTTAAAAATTATTTATGTATAAGCATGTGTGTTTTCAATTTTTTTTCAAATCTTTATTTTTTTTAATAAATTGAATGTTTCATTCTAATTGTGCTTATTATTATTATTTCCCAATTTTAACTAAAATTCTTCAGTTTATAAATTCTACATGTTTTTAAATTTTGCATTCATAGAATTTTTTTAAAAAATAATTTTAAGTTTTATCTTGCGATATCTCAAAAATGGGAGGGGGGTAAACTCAGTCATAAGCTTCCATATGAGATAAAAATAGATAAATTGGGGACAATGGTTGAAAGAACTGTTGTTCTCTATTTTTTTCTCCATAAAACGTTTACAATGTTCTTGAGATATATCTCAAAAATGGTGGAGTTGAGGAATAAGCAAGTATTGATGAAGTATATAAATATCATTAATTTTCAAATTAAATAAAAATTGACAAAAACAGCTCAATAGCTGGTATTTGGGAAATCTGTTATTTCCTTTCCCATTCATAGAGGTGAACACGAATGGTGAATTAATGTTTTGAATGGAATTAAAAACTAGGAAAGAACAAATGACCATTAAAAACATATAAGAGATTATAAGATTTCATATGAAATAAAAATTGGTAAAAAGGATCCATGGTAGCAATTGGAAGACTGGTTCTTTGGGTTTCTCTATTTATCTTTATCTTTACTTATAATAAAGCACAATGTGTGTGTGTCTGTTGGCGATGTACAGGCCAGACCGTTCGACCTACAGCTCCCAAATTTGGTATATGTATACCTTGGGTGCCGGGAATGTGCACCTCGGAGCCCTTTTTTTGAATTTCTAATTAAAATTTTAATTAATTAAAAAATAAACCAAATTTTAACGTATTTTCACCATAACTTCCGAAAATATTACAGCACAAAATTGATTTTTGCATCAAGTTAAAGCGCAAAAAATTAGCTTTTCAATGATACTGATGTTTTGGCTTACGAATTGAAACTCTATTTTTAATGAATTTTTAAACATTTAATTTAATCGTTTTTTTAACAATTTATTTCACAAAAAAAATAATAATAAAATTTTATCTTCTCGAGGATCTCAAAAAAAATCAGCTTTTAATAAAATGTTGCCATTACATTTTCAGAAGTTCTGATTTTAAAAAAAAAGTTAATTACTACCAAAATTAAAACAGGAAAATACAATTTTCATCACGTGATTATATGAAATGAATTTAATAGGAAATGTGATATTTTTTAAACAATAAATGCAAGTGAAAATCGTTTGCAATATCAAATTTAATAATTCAATTAAAGAATTAAAATAAATAAAAAATACAAAATAGAAATATATTACAAAAGTGCGACAGTTAAAACTGAAAAAGAATTTTTAGAAAAGCACCAAACGATAATCTTCTGAGAGCGAGATTAATTATTTAAGCGAGAAATCTTAAACGAACTTTTAAAATGACGTTTACCCAAACTCGATCCAAAAAATTACTCCCATTCTTTATGGTTGAGCTTCAACGCACTGAGGACATTAACGAGATCTATAATGCCAAGAGTATCAACTACCTCAGGGTTACCGTGGAGCCGTACAGGTCTAGGAACATCACTAGACAGTGTTTTAAATGTAATTTTTTCCATCACAGTGCGGATGTTTGTAACATCAAACCAAGGTGCTTGAAGTGCGGTAAGGACCAAGAGACCAACGCCTGTAACATCACGGAAAGAGTCGAAACGCCCAAGTTCATAAACTGCGGAAAGTTAGGTCATGTTGCTTCGTATAGAGGCTGTGAGGCTTTTCCTAAGGCAGCTAACACCCAACAAAATCGATCAGTTTTCCAAAATTTTAAGAGTAACTATCCCCCCATTAATAAAAGTACCATCAGAGATAATGTTTCCTTTGCTGACCTTCTTAAGACACCAGCTCAACCTCAGACGGTCCCGCAAGATTTACCTACTACTTCTAGCCAAGATAATACTCCTTTCAACTTCCCTCAATCTGGTTTCGGTGAAGAGATAATAGAAGGCATGTTAGAAATTAAGAAATTTTTAAATGATTTTCCAAATTTAATGAATATTCTAAGAAAATTTAAACTTGCAAATTCCAACAAAGATAAAGCGACAATTATCATGGAACTAATCATCACTCTTTGCTCCTGTTCTTTTTAACGTTCAAGTGCAACAGTCTGCGTATTGTTTACTGGAATGCAAACGGCATTTCAAACAAACTTATTGATTTCAGGTCATTCGTAAATAAGTATAACCCCGATGCTATTCTTATTCAGGAGACTCACCTTAGACCACAAAGAAAAGTCTTTCTGGCAAATTACCACTCTTATTATAGCTCTAGGACTGATAGTACTGGTGGTGGTACGGCTATTTTCATTAAAAATGGTATTCCTCATCACGTTATCCAACCTCCCGCGCAATATTATGTAGAAGCAACGGTGGTAGCCCTTGACATTAAAAACGATCCCATCACTCTTACCTCAATCTACATTCCGCCTAGTTCTGACAATGCCTTGTTTACTTTTGATCTTGAAAACCTACTCAAAATTTATCCTAATCACATTATTTGTGGCGATTTTAACGCCCATTATACCAGTTGGGGTTGTCATAATAATAATACTCGCGGTAATTATCTTTATTCATTCTCCAATCATGCAGGCCTCGAAATCTTAGCTCCTAGCTCCCCTACTCGGTATGGTGCCTTTTCGGCCAGCATTTTGTGCAAATCAAAGAATTCACCTTCGTGATTGCAATTTTTCTCCGCATTTTAAATGAATCATGCGAAATAAAAACGCATCTTTCAAACAAGCATACGTAATAATTAATAATGCAAAATTTGTAAAAGCATATAAAACTATTTTTACCCGCATATTTCAGAGACATCAAAACTTTCTACCAAAACAATATCGTGTTCTCTCACGAGAAAAAATAAATCAAATATCATTCCAAATTAAACATATAAAAATGTAATTTTCGGCACGTGTTTGTATAAAATGAAATAAATATGAAACATGATAATTTTGGAAAATAAATGGATGGAAACGTTTTCTATGATATTTTACTATACATATATTACTAATCCAATTAAACAATTTTATTTAAGGCAAATATGGCTTAACATCTATAAGGTATCTTCTGTAATCGGAACCAACATCTAATTTCTTAATTTTTTGGGGAGAGATAGAAATAATCTCTTAGCAATTGGTCCAAGTGAAATATATAATTATAGATTTAGGGAAAAAATGCTGATGAATTAAATTTTTACATACATCATCTGCTCTGTAAATCATATTTAACAAAATAATCTTGAGACAATAAGTCCTTAAATAATAATAAATTCTTGAGACAAAAGCCCTTAATTAAATAAGTCCTTAAATAAAATCCAATCAACTAAATCAATCATCAAGCTGATCGATCTATGAAAATTTCAATATAACTATTAAGGTAAAAACTGACGATTTTAGATCACTTTATCAAGATCTCAAAGAGGCCAATCAAGGTTACTCTAGAATAATTGGTCTGGATTATGATAATGATGATTGTTCTAAACTGGCAATATTCAGAACTGAATAAATCAGCCAGATTTGAAGAAGATAGAATTGCTTATTTATTTACTTAGAAGTTGAGATATTAAGAATATTTTACAAATATGAATCTATAAGACCAAAGGAATTTAAACCATAATTTTTTGAAATATATTTATAAACCTAAAAAAAATATTATTGAGAGCATTTATATACATCTAAAAATAAAATTAAAAACTGAAGGTTCAATTAACCTGTGAAATTTTTGCTGAATAATTCCTTGAGATCTTATAAATTATAAAAAAATATATATAATGTTTCAATTTCTGTATTGAACATAAATATTCAATGTCGGACTACTCTGTTTTCAGTTCTTAGTTTTATTTAAAGACATGCTTAGATTGAGTTAAGAGGTCTTTATATTAATTGAAGTTTCATCATTTTTAATTTAATTTAAAAGTGAATTTTACGTGCACTGATAGAAAATCAGAGAGAGATGCGGACTTCAAAGATAGGACTGTTTAAGGCCTACATAATAGTATAAGTGAGTTATATGACTATCGAAATTTGAAGCTTAAAAATATTTTGCTGAAAAATTTATTATGAGACCAATTTATATATAAAAATGATTTAACCCTTTAGTCGGTATTAATATTGGCGAACCGACTGGTCGCCAAAGGCGGCTAGTTCTAAATAAAAAGATAGATTAATTAGACCTAAAGCATAATCATATGTTTCAGATTACAAGCTTGTGTTCCTTAATTTTTGCGTGGATTTTTTAAAATCTGTTTTGGATTTAAATGTTGCAGAATGAAATGAATAGAAAAAAGTGTATGATGAGTAGTGTGTGTTGGTTCTAAAACTTATTGAAGCTCTCAAATATTTATTACAGATTGGAACATAATATTACCTATACAAGTTTTGCGAAAGTACATTAATATAGCATATCTAGATTTCTAAATTGCATATGTCACGTAATTGTCTATTGTATAATGCTGTGTATGTTGTATTGTGTAAAGTATAGCATGATAGAGTTATAGGGTGCGAAAATGAGACATAATTCACTTGCTGCTTCTCTTAAACTTTTTTTTTCATCATATCGATTGAGCAGATTGAAAGAAAATGCTATTAACTATAAGGCTTTTAATCTTATTCCCTTAATCTATAGACATTATAAAGGCATAATTTTTTTTAAATATAAACACATAGACCATATACTCAATTTTCTTCATATTGCTCAAAGTGTTTTTGAATTATCCTTGTCAAAGACGGGGAAAAAACAGTTTCTAAAAATATGCTTTCCTAACTCAGAGAGCAACGTAGGGATTCGTTAAAATTTCGATCTAGAACTTTTTAGCGATTACAAAACTTTATTAGATTTTGAATGCTAGAAAATAAAAATAAAATATTCCATATTGAAACAAATATAGTAAGTAATATTTTTATTGCTATTGAATAATTTGGTATTTATTTCAAACTAAATAATATTGAATTACAAATATTATAAAAATAATGTACAAATCTAACTTAGTTTCAAAGTTTATATTATTGAAAAGCTTTGAAGTTTTTACAGACAAAAAGTTTGTGTTAGTTCGCATGAATTGAAAGTTTATTATCGTTTGTGAATCTTATGTCAATTAAATGCAAAAAATAAAATTTTATGATAGAAAATACGAATTTGTCGTACTGGTTTTTTACGTTTATAATAAAGGAAAAAAATCGTCTGCTTTTCTTAAATAATGTTGAAACCAAGATCTTATCTTTGCTACACATTTAAATATTCCAATTATATTTATTAACCAGGTGGAATTTAAAAAAATTTATTATCTCTTTATTGCAAAAAAATTCTCTGGTTCTTGATTAAAAAATTATTTTGTAGAAAAATATTATTTAGAACAATTACTTAATCTTTGGTTTGACCGATTATTATTAGATTTTTAACAAAAATATTTTGAGCAAAATCCTCCAAAAGGACACAAAATATTAAATTAAAAAATAAAATCTTTACCTTAAATCTTAAAATTCCGGCTTCGAGATGCATTGAGTTATTATTACGGTTATCTGTTTGCCAAATATCACGTCAATGAAAATGTCAGTTTTGTTTAGACACACATGCACTTGTTTTATGATTGCAGATTTTTCCATTAAAGTTTGATAAGCAAGAAAAACGAAAAACAAATAAATAAGAATAGTAAAGAAAGGGTTCAGAAAATAGGTTAGCTGGTAAAAGATACACAAGTTTGGAAATGTGAGTTAATTTGCCTGTTAATGGTAAAAAATTCTCTTTCTGAACATCGTTAACTAACAAATCAGTAAATAAAAAACACTTTTTTTTTCATGTGAATTTAGCAGGGGATCTGAGAAAATTTTGAAATTCTGATCTGTATTAGGCCAACTATTTCTTCATATCCAAGGCTAAATTCGCGTTTCCTCGTTCGTTATTTCATAGTTATGCGCCCATAATTCCACTACAAAATTATATATTGCTTATTCTTTTATTTAAAATCATTTATCAGAAAAAGACACATCAGTAATTTTCTTAAATGCACCACCAAAATTACAATTAAAGATGTCAGACTACTAAGAGTTTGAATTTAGTTTCGGTTATCTTTTTTAAAAAAGAGGATGAGTGGTCTCCGTGAAGCTTTCTTTCATATGCTGTAATGAAAATGCTTTCTATCTTACACATATGTGTAAAAAAAATCAAGTAAGTATTACATTTCTTTTTTAAAAAAATTAACTAGAGATTTTGAGGAATCTCTTCGTTTTAGATCTCAATAAGTACAAAAAAAAATGATTTAAAGTTTTCCGTTTTATTTGTCTGTTCTTTACGCGATAACTCAAAAGCGCTTTGAACTCGACAGATGAAATTTGATCCATGGTTTTTAAGCCAATTTTTTTTCTAAATTTTGACCGAAATATATCCAATAGCCTATCTGTCTGGATGTGCAGATATAATTTAACATGATAAGAGGAAGAGAGCTAGATGGATAAAATTTGGTACATAGATTTAATACATAAAATATAGATAGTATCTATCACATACTGAACTAAATCAGCCAAGGCATTGATCGTCTGTTGTCCCATATGGTAGAAATAGAGTTTTCACGGGCATATAAATTTTATTTGCTTTATGAATTTGTGACTACAATTATAGTTTTGTATCAAATTTGGTCTTCAATGAATTGGAGGGGGACCTCATCTAAAACATAAATTTTCAGTATCTATTAATCTCACGCTAGGGAGAAAGGCTTTTAAAAAATCGTTGAAAATTATATTATAGATTCAGAAAAAAACACTAAATTAACACCAAAGATTTTTATTTAAAGTTGTTTGCTAATGTTATACTAAAGATATACTACTTTATCCAAGATCTGCAATTCTATGGAGAAACTGGGAAAATGATAAAACCGTTATTAGAACATAACGATGAATTTTGGGGAAGACTAGCTTTTTTCAAAATTTCAAAATAAGATTTTATTTAAAAGAGTGTTTTTTTTACTATACAGGGCCCAGTTTATATAGTTTACTAGTATTTTTTGTCCAATACTCAAATTATTTTGCAAACTTTTCGTACTTTCAGCCTTTATTTTTAAAGTACTTTTTACCTAACTATCCGCAAGAAATTGTAACGTTTCCTTAGTAAATAAAAACAAATTACCTTTGATTGTCCTCTTCGATCCTCAAAAAAGTCACAAATACAAACGGTCTAATTTTAGGTTAATTCCGAAATATACTTTGTATATTTCAAAAGTAAAAATTTGGTTTTTAAAAGTTATTGGAACATAGAATATCTTGAGGTGTTTATTTATTTGGAGAGTTTTAAAATAGATTGTAGGATACACTTTTATATATTTACCTTCATTTACTACGCTATTTTAAACAAATATCGTTATAACAAAATAAAAATTTTTGATGCCTCTTTTTAGAGTTAGTTACAAATCAAATTTGGAAATAACACATATAATTATTAGTATAATCAAAAATATTAGTTACTTATCATCGAAAGATGTTGCTATAAATTAATGGAGCTTGCTGAAATGTTTAGTTTAAAAAATTTTTTACTTGTCCATAAATAACTTGATAGATAAAGTTTTTTCAAAGCAAATGTAAAAAATATTAGATATTTTTGATTAAAAGACATTCAATTAATTCTTCAACGGTCCATCCCCTTTTTTTCGCATGTTTTATAATTCTTTAAAAGAAATTACAAAGTCTACCATAGAACTAATTTATTTTCATTAAATATTTAAAAATTATTGATAATAATATCATCATCCATTTGAATCACTACTGTGGTTTTCATCTAATTCTTCAAGATTTTTTTCTTGTCTTTTTTTTCCTGATAAGTCTTATCCAGTTAAGAATTGACCGTTTTTTACTTTTTATAACTTATATACTAACCCTACACCTTCCGCTTACTAATGCAGTAGCATTTGCCTTTGCATTTATATAGCAAGAACTATCGTTAAAAAAATTTGTGTAATAATTATATATAAGGAATCATCAAAAGGGGAAAAAAAACCCCTCAATATATATTTTTGTTTTTACAAATTACCCATAGATGGCGGCAGTATCGCGTGTATCCAACGGTTCTTAGGAAGCTCCAGTCCGATAAATATTCAACTAACGCTATGCGTTTGACACAAGCCCTATCAAATGATCAACTTTGTTGTAGTGTATAAAATGAAGTGAAAACTTCAAACCTGTCCTCTCAATTATTTTTTATTTTTTTTATTTTCTGCGGGAGCGTGGATATCTGAACCCGAAATTTGTTTGTATATATTTGCTTACAGCGTTCCGAATTTTCTGGATCATGTCGTCGTGTGATTTACCGAGACGTTTTCTAAGATGATATTCTGAGCTTCTGCTATCATGTTTGATGACATAGATGTGTGATATATAATTAATTGGCCCCTTGTTTATTTTTGTGTAAGTATATTACTATTTTTGTTTTACAAATTTAAATTACGGTTCAATAATTTTAATTTAATTTCTTATTTCAAGTCATGAAATAAAATCATGCTTGTCTATGAAATAAAATAGTATGGCATTTTCATTATATGGTACTTCCGATGTGTAATTTTGACAATATTTAAATCCTCTTTAAAATTTTAAATCTGTCGAACCGTGTTTTATTTTTTTGAGCCAGTAATGATTTGGTTTTATATCCTGTTTGATGATTTTAAATTCAATCTTCAAGTGTTTTATTAATATTTAAATAATACTGTTTACGCAAAATATGTTTTAAATTTCTTAAAAAAATATTTGCTTTATTTGTATTTGCAATAGTACATTTATAATGACTGAAGTTTTCTTAACATATTGATTGAGCCAGTTGCACATTATGATAAAGACTAATATTTTAGTTAGAATATATATATACAGTTAGAAGACTTGCATGTTAGTTTAGTTATTTCTTATGAACTATATATGCTCTGTACCAGATTGTTTACGTTTTCTAATGAGTTGGTACAGATGTGTTCTATGATAATAGTTGGATTTTACAATATGAATCTGGAACTTTTTTGATATTCTTAACATATTTTAATTCAATTTTTATTTATTATATTATTGTGAAAATATGTGGCCTATATAATAAGTTAAATAATATTTTTTTCAGCCATAGATTTAGTTAAACTGTTATTTTTGCAAAATGTTTCATAAAAAAGTTTATTATGAGAATACAAAATCGTTCACTATCATCTGTAATGTTGTGGGAAGTTAAAAATATCTCAAACCTGTTGATCTGAAATTTTATCTGGTGTGAAATGTCATGTTTATTTTAGTATTTGGGAGCAGACATTTTTAAAAATTAAAATTTGTTTTTTTATTTGTGTGTTATACTTATTAATTATATTGTCCTTTTTTTTGGTTAAATTAATGTTTTGTGCCAATATTATCTTTCCAGTTTTTTAAATTTTGTATTTGACTTAGCATTTTTTTTCGCCTTTCTTTTTCTGTTAGTGTGTCATTATTTGTTTCGATCTGATTTTTGTTATTAGTTTTAATTTGAATGTTTATTAATTGTAAGGACTGAGCAGATTTCATAGCATGAATCAAAACATTTAGTTGTATTCATATATTAAGTGCACTGCTAACTATTAATATTTTGTTAATTCTTAAGTTTTCTGTCAATGTGCATGATATTTTCAATTGCGACTTTTACTAGTTAATCTTAAATTTAGAACTAAGGTGGTATGAATGGGGTAACAGTTGATAAATTTTTATTATAAATATGTAAGATAACAAATGAAATTCCTAACAGTATTTGAGACTATTTAAAAAGATTTTTGACTTATAAAATAAATAATATAGTAATTTGTGTTTTATATATATTATCCATGCTTAATTTTTAATTATTTTATAGATTTCTGGTCAACTTCTAATTGATGTGTTGAGTTGAAAATCTGATTAATATCTACTTTTTTAAGGTTTAAATGTTTTAAGAAAGCATTAAATTGATTTTTTTTAATGTTACTTAAATGTGATGAATTTTAATAATTATGTGATGTTCTTTAAAATAAATGTAAAATTTTAATGAAAATAAAAATTATTGCAAATAAAAATGATTATTAATGAATAAGGTTAGCATTGCTTCACCTTTTTAAAATGACAAATAATTACTTTACTATGTATTAAGAATAAAGAAAATTTCGAACCAAAATTTTGTATATGTGCTTTAGTAACATGCCTATCATCTAAAGATGGGACCCGATGTTTTTTAATGAAATTGTTTTATGGAGTAAAATAGGGAATTAACTTCTGTTTGAATTTACTGTCAAGTTTTATTTTAGAGCATTCATATCCATTTTAAATATTTTAAATGTGTTCTAGCATGGTTTTCAAAATTTCATTAATCATCATTTATCATAAAATTCATTTGTGAATATTAAATTTTTTTTAATGAAAACTTTTAATATCAGAATTTTTATGAAGCCTTTCACTGTACTAAATAAGTAAAAACAACATAAAAAATATGAGTTTAAAAATTATAAATTATAGAAATTTTTTCCCTATAAAGAATTGTTTTTATTTCTAGATAAGAAAGCATGTTTTGAAGTAAGGTTTCAAATTCTATAAAAGCAGCTGCTCATATAATGAGGGAAATTGAGTTAAAATTGAATAAATTTCATTGTTTTGATGTGTGATAAAATATTAGCCAAAATTTGTATAGCTATATTATTCTTTAACATAATTTTAATATAATATATTCTTGATATCTTAATTAAAAATTTTAAAGAATTGGTACCTGTAGTTTTCTTAGTTAAAATTACAAAGAATGAAGTGTATCTGTAACCATTATATATGTTAAAATATTCATAATGATAGAGTATAAGGTTTCAGTGGAAATTTAACATATTAAATGCTTGCTTGTATATAGTGTTTAAGTATACTGAGTATCTACTTTAGTTATGAACCAGTAATTAATTTCTAAACATTTAAGATAAGTATTATTTTTCACACTTGGCCCCTGGCTAGGTTAAAGTATCGCACATTTATACTTCTTATTAAAGAGGTGTTTGCAATGACATAGATAATTATTTATATTAGTAGTTACAAATATCTTCACTATATATGTCTGTTTTATTATCAAATGTAAAATCCCAACTTCTTTTTTAGCAATTGAGGCTGTTTTTTTTAATGTTTAAATTGACTGATGTATCATTGTGTGGATAAAACTGAACTTAAATAAACAAAATTATATAATTATAAACTTCACATTTTATTTACATTTTTTAATGGTGGATTGTAGTAAAGGTTGATGAGATGAGATTTGCAATTTTATTATTTTATATTTAAGCAGATTTATAATATTTTCATTTAACATTTTTCTTCTTCTTTATGTTGGGTTGTAGGAAAGATTTATGAGATGGGGGTCTTTAGTTTTAATAATTTTATATTTAAGCAGATTCATTATATTTTCACTTGATTTGGCAATTTTCTTTCTATTTTCTTTGTGTTATTTTTCTTTTACTTTTGTCTTACTTTTTTTTTGTGATGAGAGTGTCTGTTTGTTTTGTTGTGATTTTAGTGATTACTTTTGTTTTGAGTATTCTTGCATATTGTACATACAAAAAATCCTGCCAGAAGGGAACAAAATTTTTATTCTATTCATTTATATCTAAACTGTATAACAAATAATATATATACATATACATTTTTTTGTATTCCATATAAAACAATGAGATTTTATATTAAAACTTTTGTTGATTAATCTATGACAGTGTTATCCAAGATATTTATTGTTAACAAGGTAATAGCCCATCTAGATAGACACATATCCTTGTGTTTTTATGTTGTTTGTATTTGAAAATGCACTGCTAAAAAAATTGTTAAACCTCATTAAAATTTTATCCACTTCTTTGTAAATCCTCCTTTAATAAGATATTCGTGATACAAACATTTTAAAACACAACTTCTATTCTTTTGTAAATAATATGGACTGAATTATAAAGCTTTGAATTTTGTTATTTTAAATCAGTCAGTGACTATTATGAGCAACCATTATCCATTGATGGGCATACCTAAATTCAGTTGAGCATTTTATTATGATGTTCATTGTTATATTTTCTAAACAATGAAACTTTTGAAGAAAGAGGACTGTTTTTATGTTGTATAAGACATTTTTTCAATTAAAAAAATCTTTCATGATTTAGAAATATTATATTAAAGTGCACAATTTTGCACTAAGAGATTATGTATTTGAAAAAGTTTTCAGAAAACTATGCAAAACATTTTATTGGATCTATAATACCCACACACACAATGTCAAGAAAAGTTTTCTAAAAAATAAAAAAGAAATAAAGCAATATGTAGTAATTTTAATTAAGACAGCACCTAAATATGTTAATGGTTCTAGAACATGTAATAAATAATATTTATTGGAATCTAAAAAATGCCTGATTATTAAATTTCACACAAAAGTTAAGTTATTGAAAATAATAAAAAAGCTATTGCATGAAATTGATTCTTTCGTATTCAAAATTGTTTTAAATGCATGAATGGTAAATAAACAATGAATGACTGAAAATAACTAGGTATTATTTCATTGATTTTATAAAATAAAGATTATATGAACTAAAAAGATAGTCTTTTTTTTTTCAAGGAAGAGATAATTTATATATTATTTGCAAAAGATGGTATAAAAATGTAAAGTTTCAGATATTTGATATGAAAATGCTATATCTTAAAAATAAATTTTAGATCATAAAAATCTGATCAAACTTCTTGGTTCTCATTACTAATTTAAATATCTAGGGAAAAATAGTTTTTTGTTCATCTCAAAAAATTGTATACATACCTCTCTCATTTAAAAAAAGTGATTCATTTAATAAAAATTTATTCTATTTGTTACATTCTTCAGTGAACTATGCAATTAAAGTATTTCGCTTAACTCGAATGGTAAAATGCTTTATTGTCGTTATTTTATATTAAAAGCTTTATTGTTTATTATGGTTGTGAATTCCTATGTGGTTTAGCAGACCATATTGACTAGGAATGCTTGTAAAAGTGATTTAATGCATTTTTCAGAATGTTGTGATGCATATTTTTAGTCAGAGACATTTTATTCAATTTTATTGTATCCCGACTGCACTATTAAGAGTTCCTTTAGAGTTTATTACATTTATTTTTATTTTTAACAAAAAATGTATTTATTTATTTATTTTTAAATATTTGAAAAGCCTAAAGGTGATTAAGATTTATAACCAGGCAGTTACTGATTTTGTCATATATAACAATCCAAAAAATATTTATATACTAAGAATAGCTGCATAGTAATAATTTCTTTGTCTTAGAATGATAGATTAATTATAAATTAAAAGAAACAGATTTATTAATATTTAAATGTCTTTTCATCAGTAATTTAGAATGTGAAATTATAGAATATTTACTTACCTTAATATATTAATTTAAATACTATATTTTGTTTATGTATTGAATTAACTTATAGAATAAAACGAAAAAATTCTCAATTAAATATGAGTGTGATGAGGGATAATGGAAGGAGGTTAGTAAAATACAGTTCTAAAGTTTATAAAATTATAAAGTGACTATCTAACAATATGTTTTCATTTTCTTTATCTTCAGTGATTTCATCACTCATTTTTAATTATTTTAATTGTATAATATATGCCCAAATGTCTAAATATGGTTTTTATGAAGTGCAAAGTTATTGGATATCCAAATTTTCTAAGATGGTCCTGAAAGATATTCTAAGCAAAAAGGTCAAATCAAATTATTTAATCAAAAATAAATAAATATATGGTTTAATGAATTTTCCTCGATATATACTTCATACATTTTACCGAAATATATTTAAAACTTTTTTGTATTATTACCTATATTAATACCATTATACATACTGTATTTAAATAAGTTGAAATATTTGTAAAAATGTGAACATATTAAGTATAAATGTTTTTTTTGTGTAATATTGCATTTATACATTTAAAAAAGTTAGACTCAAAATGTCTTTAGATGTATAAAGAAGTTCTGAAATTTACATTAATATATATGTTATTTTGAAGAGGGTATTCTTTTGAGAAGTAAATAATCGAAAAAGAAGATTATTTGAAAGTCGGATTGATTAAATGAAATATCTTTATTCTTCAAACTACCTTTAATTAGTAATGTACTTATAATTTAATTTAGTATAATTGTGACATCAACTTTTGAAGCCTTATATTTTTTATGAAGGAAAATTTCAGCTTGCTAAAATTAAATTTAAAACAATCTTGTCTTCTAACTTATAAATAATTAAGAATTTGGCAGTAATATTCCTGCAAAATATTGAGAACTCGCAACATTGTTTTGTATAATAAAGTCAAATACAAGAATTTCATTTGTTTGCATATGTAATATTATAGGATCTTTAAAACAGAACTTTCAGCTTCATGTTAAGATAAATTTTCTTTTATTTCCCCTTTTTTTAAATAGTGTATGCTATTCTTTTAAACTTTCATCAACACTCAAAAGCCCTAAATGAGCCCTGTCTTCTGAATAAGCTTAATTTTACATTGAGCAATTCTTGGTGATACTTCTTCAATCAATCTATATTAGAAAAGGCTTGCAAAATTTGTAATACTGAGGAGAGTTAAAGAAATATTCCTATTCTTTTGATCTACTTCATTATTGGAGGCACAAATCACTGTATCTGTTTTGTAAAACCATTCAAACTATTGCTTTTTTTTAAAAAAAAATCTTTGATTTGATGGATTTACCGGCAAGTTTTAAAACTCTAAGCTTGCATAAATATTGGATTTTAACTTTCATATTGTATTTTAAATTTTTTTTATGTGCGTTGGAAAATTATAACAAGGATCAGTGAGCTGAGATGTGCAATTTTTATTATTTTATATTTATACTGGTTATTGAAGTTTATTACTGATATTTCCTGTATTTTGTTTTTAGTATTTTGTTTTTTCCTGTATTTTAGTATTTTTGTTTGTGGATCGTCTTTGGTTTTAAACAGTTAGCGATCAGTTTTGGTTTGAGTTTTCGTTATCATTATTGATAGAAAAGAGTCCTCTTCAAGGAAACAAAACTTTTGACATTAATAATTATTAACGAATAACAGCTTAGGTAGCAGGGTAATCTTCTGTTTTATTTAAAGACATTTAAATGTTTGTTATTGTAAATCTTATGAATTTTAGTTTTTCGTCAATTATATATTTTCATTTTTTAAAGGAATGATTAGATGCTATACAAATAATATAACCTATTCTTTAAATTATATGTAATTTTGCAATTTTAATAATATTAGTCTTTTTTAAATCCTTTTGTATATATTTGCTTTTTGCCATCAAGTTCTATTCTCTCAATAATACTTCTCATTTTTTTTAACACAACCAAAAAGTATTAATATCTCAAGATCATAGACAAAATTATCAATGATTAATTATATTTTTATATGATTTTAATATACTAAAGCCTTTCTCAATAAGTTATCTAATAATATCTGACATATCCGTTTACTATTTCTCGAATTTTTGTGGTTCCAACATATACAGACGCTTTCAATGTGACTTCATTTTATACTCTGTATAGATTAGAATTTCAAACTTTAATAGACTAGAAATTAGAATTATTATTTGATTATATCTTTACCATTAATTTTTAAAACATTTTATGGATGACGTATGGAGATTGTAAAGTTGGATTACTGGATAAAAAAAATAATGTATTTTAGTTAAAACACACACATACACATAACTGAAATGTACATATGTCTGATAAGAATATATTTTAGAATGAACTTTTTTAATATTGTTTGGTAATGTATGAAATTTATTTTTCAGATTGTTTTGCGACAGTGAATCTACAAAAATGCCCAAAGACTACGATTTCTTGTCTGCTCTGCTAGATGAAATAGCCCTGGAAGGCTTGGACGGCATCACTCTCGAAATGCTGTGGCAACGTCTGAGGGATCGCCCTAACTTTTCCATCCCCGTGGATGACGATTCTAAGATTTTCTTCTGGAATATAGTCGCAATGCACAAAGATCTTGAGATATATGAACTGCCCAGACCTCGTAAGTTCTATCCCATCTACAACAGATATGATCACATAGATCCTGAACTGGGCGTTGTTGTTGAACCTGAAAAATTGGATCCGGATCCATATTTTCCCATCGTGTCCGTTAATAAAGGAGATATACGAGGATCATGTGCTACTTTTAAGACACGGAAGTCCATTACTTCTGAAATACGGGCTGATAATGTTTTGCTCATGTCGTTAAAAGAAGCAGAGGACACTTGGGGAGATAAGTTAGTTATAGTTGCATCACCCAAACTTCGACTCCTGTCTTTAATTGGAACTGTTACCAATCCCCTTGTTGATCTCTCCACTGAAGCTTATTGTCTTTTGGAACGCATAGGACGGGCCAGGTATTTAGGTGAAGTGACCCAAGGGGAAGGGGGTCTTCTGAGCTTAAAAGCTGCCTTTTGTAAGCAGCTGCATTATTACCGAAAGAAGCTAACACTTAAAGGCTTAGTGACCAAACAAAATCACTATATGAAGAATAAGAAAGGCACAACGTGCACTGGTAGCTTGTTCCATCTGACCCGTTTTTACGTGCAGCGCAAGACAAAAATGGCTGTCTGGATGAAGTGTTTGTGTGACATACTGAAAGATAAGCCACAGAACCAAGAGGCTTGCAAAGTTTTGAAGGAAGAGATGAAAATTCCAGATAGGACTTTCAAGAAGCTGTTTTACCGACCTTTCCAGAAATGGGTGAGGCTCGTTTCCATTTCTTGTCAAGATTTCTATCCGAATGGAACCCATAAAGAATGGTTCACCGTGAATGGACAACCCAAGTACGTCAAGGTTTGTCAGCTTTTGAGACACTGCGATGAGGAAGTTCTGGAAAAAGACGAAGATGAAGTAAATGATAACAAGGCCGGGGCTTTGCCAATAAATATTCATTTCGATTCATCCAAGCTATTGTATGGAGTACCCATAGTTCATCAAATTTATGAGCATATAAGAAATGCTGGCCCTGAAGGTGTTAGTGGTGGAGATTTGGGAAGGGCCACGACTTTGCCGAGGTTAGATATCCGTGGTATCGTGACTCTGCTACTAAAGAAAGGCCACATTACCTCAATACTCCAAGACAGGGGGAGACAGAAAGTGAACATATATATCGCCCAGATTTATGCAGATCAAAATAAGGACTATTCCACTCTGAAGGATCAAAATATATTGAGCAAGAAATCTGGTCTGAGTAATGGAGATACTTTATCTCACAGGTCTAAGAAACACAAAAACAGTGCTATTAAAATAATAGACGATGCTGATCAGCCTCCAAAGAAAAGAGCTCGAATTGATGAAAATACTGAAGAAGTCTCTGTTCAAGAAAGTGATGACGCAGATCCTGTTTCCAAACCAAAGATTTGTAAAGTTGATTCAAATTACCAAAATATAGTATCACAAGTTCTTGAATTGCAGAATGAAACACATTTTACTGGGAAAGCTCCAAAGGTTGTCAGCTTTTTCGAAAGTCCTTCTGTGCCACCTCCTTATGCTGGTACTACTCAGTTAACTTCTCGAAAACTGAAAAGATCCAACATGATTTTGGAATACTTGAATTCTGAGCGGCTTACTACTCTCAGTGATTTGCAAAAGCGTATCGTGGAGAAGGAAAAGGAAGAAGGTTACAGCTTCAAATTAGACAAGAAATCCACCGCGAGGCTTGTGTATAGCTTATACAATAACAAAAAGATCAAAATATTTAAAGGTGTCATTAAACTGGATGAGGAGCAAACGGAAATAGAATTCATTTGTCACAACTCGGTTGATAAATCTGATCCTCTTATACAAGTTGCTATTGAGCAGGCAAAGTTTAAATATTTCGGCGTTTCTAAAAAAGCAAATAATAGCAAAGCTGTTCATAATAACAAACAGGAGAGTCCATCCACTGTTAGTACTAATTCTTCTCCTGCTGTAAATAAGAATATTACAACTAAAGAAAAACCAGGTAAAAAGCAATTGGTAAAGCCACCAACCGAAGTCATTATTAAATATCCTCGCATGACGCCAAAGTTTATGCGTGCCAAAGCATTACACTCATTTCTATTTTATATTGTTTATAAACATAAAGGAAATCCTGATAATAGTGAGGAACAGGTTATTTACCATGATGGTTTAAACTGGAAAAGATTCGTGCCTCCTCTTCTGGAACGAATTGGAGAAGGATGGGTGTACCTTTCGGATATATACTCCCGAATGCCCCTTTCCTTGTTTGTCAAAATAGTTCATTTCAATCATGGAGTACCTGGTTTAAATGAGTATATGGAAAATGAGGAGAAATCTCATTACCTCATCAAGTTTTTGCCTCAGAATCTGCGGAACAGCCTCATGAATAATCGCAAATACTTATTTTCAACTAATGAGGTAATTAAAATCTTGTGCTATTTGGGCTTAGTGACACTGGGCCCTTCAGCTGGCAAGCAGAAAGATCAGCTGTTTCTCTACGTTCACAAACGTGCAAGTATAAAAGACACCACGATTTCACCTTCGGGCTATGTGCATATAAAAGAGGATTTGAACTACGAAGTTAAGTCATATACATTTGAAACTGAAGATGATGTGGAGACCTTTTGGCTTGATTTGGAAAATATTGCCTTTCATACGTCTTTAGGCAAATTTAGTGCGGCTGCTGGCAAAACTATCCGCATCACAGAAGCCGATTATAAGCCTGAGCTCATTTCATCTTTGAAAAACAAACACTTTCATGAGGTTGTGGATACTGGAAGGATTCCCGGAGATGGTTTGGGTGCTGGAGGTTTCGATTCCAGCTTGTATCTGCACTGCAGACGAAATTGGCAAAATACCGCCACCACCCAACCAACTAGAAATTCCCATGCACCTTATGCGAAGAGAGATACAGCATTAGTTTCCATACAGAACCTGCTGAAACATAACGAGAAATCGAGCACAGAAACGCGAACCAGAATGCAAAGGTTAACGAAGAATGCCTTCTTGGCACAGAAGGACAATAAACCGACTACGAACAAGCCATCTGATAAAAAGAAAGTTACAATAAGTCTCGAAAAACTTCCTAAAAAAAGGGACAGGACGAAACTTCGGACAGTTAAGATGCGCCATGCCAAGAAACGTACCCCTTACTATGACGAAAAAGATAAAGCTGCCATGATGAAAATGGACAAGGCACGTTGTACTTGGACATCCCAAGAGGACAGTTTCTTATTACTGTGTAAAGTTGCATCATCTTTCCTAGATCCGCATTATTGTAAAAATCTAGTCGTGCCCTATACTGTTGTAAGAGATCTTTTGTATAAGCAAGTTCCAGAGATTTCAGAGAATAAGACTTCGAGGGCATGTCAGCGAAGACTGCGTTATATGATGTTGAACCCCGAGACGATTAATAATGTCAATGTGTTTTTAGGCGAAGCGCTTCAAGATGATGAGTTGGTGAAAGAGTTCAGTCTGCCGAAACCACCGAAAACCAATGAAGAAGTATGGGCCACCATGTTCACGACGGTCGTCAAAAAACTGCTGGAAAAATTCACGTCTTCTGCGTCAGAACGTTGTAAAAATTTCGTGTTGCCAAGCAGCAGAGAAGAGCTGGAAAAATATTATGAGCTAAAATCGTATTACAAAACCAACCATAACTATAAGGAGCTATATAAAGCTCCCAAAAGTGTCGAGGATATTAAGAAATTTGTTCTGTCATCCTTAATACTATCGGCAATGGCTGTCACAGATGACACTGAATGGTCTTATCTTTTGCACAAACTCTACCAGTGTTTCCCTGATAGTTATATATCTTTTGCTGTTACCTCTCTTCGAAAGGCAGGCATCCTTGCCGTTAAGAAAAGAACGTACAGAACTGATTTAAAGCGTTCACTTCAGTCTTCTGGTCCCTACAAGTTCTCTATCAACTACAGCAATTCTATGCTGACCAAATTTCCAGTGAAAATATTCAGAGAAGCCGAGAGACTTTTCTGTAAGCTCAAATCTCTGGAACCAGGTCTTGATGAGGAACTCATAGGGGATGTACCGCCTGGCTTTGCAGCCGCTGTTTTGGCTCTGATGCAAACAAAGCAGCTGTACATTGAGACAAGGATACCATCGCAGATTATTCTATTCGATTCTTCGCTGAGCAAAGAGGCGAGATCGAACATTGTTGAGCGAATGATTAATACATTGAGCGACAAAGAATCCACAGAGTTGTCGAGATTGTTGAATGATGAAAACATTCCAAGCAGCAAAGATGACAAAGCTAAAGGACCATCAGCCATGGCTTGCGATGATATGCCCTGTGCAGATGAGATGCCAACGGACAATGCCCAGATGTCCGAGGTGCAACGGTTCGCCAGTGCTTCGAGATTTGCTTTATATTTATTGCGACAGGAGATGTCACAGCCACCCAAAGAGAAAGTTCAACACGCCCAAGACTATATCGTTTTAAACTCTTGCAGTGTAGTGTGCCACTTGGAACAAAATGGCGATACGTCTGATTTGCCAATTATTCCTGCGGACATCATTGAAAATTCTTCTGGTCAAAATGTACCAGAAACGAATAGGGAAGCTGTTTGCATAACTAAAGACAAAATGGTGCTAAGTGGTGATAAAATTACAGAAATCTCTCAGCTGTTGGTGCAGTTCATTCCCTCTTCCGTTTTCCTCCAGAACCAGAACTACTTAAAAAAGATCGGAATTGTATATAAAAATTATGATTCGAATACACTACTGGATGCTAAACATATTTTTGATGCTATTTATCTTGCTGGAGAAATCGGAATCTCCGAGAAAGAAATCTGGAAAAAGTTCAGGGTCCTTTCAGGTGCTCTCTCGATACCTGAACACCTCGATATTATTCGGAAATCAGGGCTCGCGATACGCGCCGGTGTTGTTGAATTTAATTACGTGTGTGGTTGTTTTGCCAAGAACTATGTATTGCCAACATTCCGTTCTGCCGTTTTGCCAACCAAAAGTAAAAATCATAATGCTAATGATAGTAGTGAAGTTTCCGATTCAGTATTAGAAAACACAAATCTACCATATACGGACACTAACTTCGAATCAAATAATGGCCAATCCGATCACAGCATGTGTATAGATGACAATGACAGACTACAAACATCTTCCAAAGCTACCAGAAATAATTTACCATCATCAAGCACAACTGAAACTTCTTATTTCATCCCTAGAACATGGCGTAATCCTAATGGTAGTTTAAACAAACCCACTTTTTTTAATTTACTATCCACTGTGTTAAGTCATATTATTAGCAACCCAGGTATTTCATCATATCAGGTCTGTGAACAGTTTTCTGTTACGTTACCACCCGTACAGACATTAGAATTGATTGAAATCTTAGAAAAGGCATCTTGTGTTTATAAATATTATTGTAAACCATTGAAGAAAAAATCCCTCTTTTCTTCGCCAAGAACTATTTCAGTTTCTAAAAATCGTGAAGCAGAAGATGTTGATCATATCGAGCCATTTCCTGATGCAGTGTGTAAAATTGCTGATTTACGTTGTGTTATTGATTAATTATGAAAGGCGTCTGTTGTGTTTTTGTTATGAATGTCCAATGCATTAAATGCTTTTATAATTATATGTAATTATTTGTACAATTAAATCCACATGTAAATATATGAACATCTATTTTATCAGAAGTCTATTGTTTTTTTTTATAACTTAAGTTTTTTTAAACTTAAGTTTTAATTTTTAGAGTAGGTTGAATTCATATTCGTGCAATATACTTTTATTATTCTCTGAGACGACTCAACTTAAAACTATTATGCAATGTGTCAAAATATTTAATTTGACATTTCTGAAAATCCAGAACCATAATAGAAGATTTGGAGGCAATGAACAATACATGTTAATGGAATAATGAGTTAAAATAATATTTTTCCCTCATTTACAACAGTCTTAATAAAAATTGTAGCGTATTTTATAATTTAAAAAAAATTAAAATAACTATTCACTTGATGAAACTAATTTGTTTTCGATAAATGTCTTATTAGTTTGTATTATTATCATGTGAAGACATAATGTTGTTTTGATTTGAGATTTCTGAAACCTCAAAATGCGGAATCAACAAATTTATCCCTTTTGAGGCATTCATTTTTTTATTTTAGAGTTATCAGAAAATAATGCAGAAAGTTATCACATTTGGCGATTTATCGCCAACTAAAGTTGCCACTTGATTTTCAAAATACTCATTTTCTGAATTCTGACGAATTGTCTCAAATAATTTGTCATTAACCAGTTTAAACTAGTTTGAAACAATCGCGATACTATTGATTTAAAAAAACGATGTCCCCCCCCCCCCCTTCCCAAAATTGGTTTAGCTCCAAAATTTTATCCAACAAGAAAAGTAAAAATTTAAAAAAAAATGAATTTGTATTATTATTATGTGAAAACATATTGTGGATTTGGTTTCAGATTTCTGAAGCCTCAAAATGCGGAAGCAAAAAATTGGCGATTTGTTCCTTTGAGGCATCCATTTTTTATTTTAGGGTTATTAGAAAATAATGCAGAAGGTTATCACATTTGGCGATTTATCGCCAACTAAAGTTACCACTTGATTTCCAAATTGTTCATTTTCTGAATTCTTACGAATTGTCTTAAATAATTTGTCATTAACCAGTTTGAAACAATCAAGAGACTCTCGATTTTGGAAAACGATATTTCCCCCCCCCCCTCCTTCTCAAAATCGGTTTGTCTTCAAAATGTTGTTTGCCAGCAAGAACAATAAAAATTTCAAAAAATTATCGTCATACTTAGAGAGAGAAATAGAGAAGTCTCGTGATTTTTTCAAACTGATTAATAACTTAAATTAATACAAATAATGACAAAGATAATAAGGTGCTCTCATGGTAACTTGAAATTAGTGTCCAAGTATTTCATATTTTAAAATTTTTATAGTTCCTATGTAAAAAAAAATAATAAAAATTCTGATACTAGGAACTATTTGACATTATGACGAATATGATTTGAAACATATGCAGTGTAATTAAAAAGTTTATTAACAAATTGCTTAATATACTTTATTTTTAATCATATTTTACCTGGTCATTTTATTTACTGTCTTTTCCCATCTTACTTTCTGATAATGTCTAATTTTGCCAAGAAGGCTTTTATATAAACCAATTAATAATCAGGATTATATAAAAGTATCAGGTATATAGTAGCAGGATTGGAGTAACCTGATTAGTCATCAGTTAGTTTTTGTTTAAATTCAGAATAACTTTTTAGGAAATAATTGGTAGATTAAAAATATAAAAATCATTAACGAAATTTATTTTTTTAAAAAGCAATGTCGTCAATATAAATATTTAAGCCCAGGGGGTTCACAAAATTCGAAGTACTGCAAGTAATAGTCATTGCTCTGTCAAATGTTATCTTAATGCATTTTTAAAAAATATTTCTTATTCTTAACCCCCTTTTTAAGCATTTTTTTATAAATAAATAAATTTTATACCATGTAAAAAGGAATAAATTATTTATCTACCATCATAAAAGCATTTGAATCCTGCCTGAAATGTGCATAATCAAAGAAGAAAAGATTTTAAATTTTTAATACTCAATTATTCTTTAAGAAAATCTTACATCTGAATAATATATATTATATATTGTTTATAATAGTTTGTAATCTCTGTTAATAATAAAAGCGGATTTGAATATATATGTGTGTTGGCATTTAATAAACTGATTACTGAACATTTCGAGTTACAAAATCTACACATATAGAGGAAGAGAAATCATACATCTTGGATGTTTTTTTTTAATTTTATTTAATTAAAAATTAAGTGAAAATTTAGAATTTTATCTTTATAATTTGCGAAAATATTGTAGCAGGAAAATGATTTATACATTTTCTGAAAATTCAGAAGATACATGCCTTAGACTACCAGTTTAGTTGCCTTCATTTTTTTTCGTTTGATTTTAATATTTTTTTTATTTTAATATATTTTTCATTGCTATTATAAAATTCTGATTATTCTCATCATTATAGTTAATTGTTTGTCTTTAGCTTTTCTCCCATTATTGAACTAATTTTTTTTTTTTTTTTTCATTTTTAGTGGGATTTTGTAAAGATTTCAATGTTTTTATTTTTAAGAAATGGTAATTTCAAAAATGAGAATCAACCTCAAAGATAGGTTTTTTTAAAAAAATACATTTTGCAAATCTCCTTTTTTCTTTTACTTTCTGAAGTAAGCAAATAGAAAATATTCTAATCGTTAAAAAATTCGAATATGAGATTTTCATGATTTTTCGTATTTCAAACCTTCCTGAATCTGTAAAACTAATTTTGGAAATTTCTATCGGTCTATAAACATAATACAAAAATCTGAGCTAGGAAGGTGAACTTTGGTTTATTGTCTTCATACCAAATTTATAGATTTCTTTTAAATTTTGAATAAAATCGCCGCGAAGAAAATTTGTCGGTGTATAAACAAATACGATAGTTACAAGAAGAGATAAACTATTATATATATATATATATATATATATATATATATATATATATATATATTTAAAATCCAATGTAGATTCGTATCAAATTTTTGAACCAAATTTGTCGGTTACATGGTAACCGTTTGCCTATCTGTATTTTCATATATTTCTAAATGATTTAAATTTATTTTTAAAAAGATTTGAAAATTTTAAATTTGTTTTATGTGTCAAAAATTAATATTTATATCAAGTTTTGATTTTTGTCGGAAGAAAAAGTGCCCAAAATACATATTGGAAGTTTTGGTATTTGTGTAAAATCAGTTTTCATAATTTTTATTAATAGAAAAAAAGATATTTAATTAATTGTCCCCAAACAGCTTTTAAACCTTTTTTTTTATATTTCAGTAATTGTGTATAAAATTTAAAAAAAAAACGATATTTGCTTATTAAAATTTTTGTTATAAAAATTTGCTTTGTTATAAAATCTTTTTTAAAAATATTTGTTATTATAACAAATATATAAAAAGATTAAAATGAAATCCGTTACGCATATTTCAATCTATCATGTCAGAACATCCTCCTTGGAACGGCCGAACACCATGTGATCGTGCAAGTGAAATTATATTTTTATTCATTTTAATGGTTTCATCGAATGAGTCATTTTAGAATTGCAAACGATCCAAAAAAACTTTGTCTCGCATTTATTGTTTAAACAAAATATCGCATTTTCTATTTATTTCATTTCATATAATCGAAAATGACATTTTTCTCGGTTTTATTTGCTGTAGTCATTAATTTATTTTTTTAAATCGGAGCTTTTGTAAATGCGATTTCAACGCTTTATTAAAAACTGATTTCTCGAGATGCTCGTGCAAATAATAATAATAATTATTATATATATTGCTTACGGCTTTTTATTGACGCCACAAAATCTCATTCCTAAAACAATATCATGTTCTGACATAAAAAGTTTCAATGTTAAATTTAACTACAGGAATCATTTTGTAAATAATATTAGAATTATATGATGAATAGTTGCCCTAAAGATCTTATGTGCAACATTTCAAACTTTTGTTATCAGAAATTAAAATTTGGAAACAAATATTACTGTTTATCCTTTGGCATGATTTCCTTCGCCATTTTAAAAGCGACTACATTAAAATTCCAAACGTATTAAAAGTAAATTTATTTTCAAACGTTAATACGAAATCAAATATGAGTGTTGCCAAATGGTTATTTTAGTCAGAAAATCTTATTTTAAATCCTTATTTTATCCTTATTTTAAATATAGCACTCCAATGTTTCTTAAATACACATTTGTATGTATATAACCAAACGTAGGAAAATTGTAAAGTAGATTGAATATTTTCGGACTGCCATCTCTTGGCGAAATGATGAAACAGAACTCAGAAAACTGGAAAACTTAATGGAGCTCACACCTCGAATGGATCTTAATTCGGTGACGTAGCTAGAATAAATGCCAAGCAATTATATACATCTAATCTGTTTGTCTCTATATTCTCACGACTCTTTTGATCATCCTATTAATATATATTTAACTAGATTTTCACTGAAATACTGGATTTTTTTTGTCCCGATTCGGAATATTTTCGATATCAAACAGGCATTAGCATATCAAAGCAAAGCAAATCCGCCCACTCTTTAAAAAAACCTACAATTTTCGAACCTTCCATCTTGATTGTATATATATGTATATATAATAATATCTTTCAATCTAAATTAGATCCTTAATTTTTTTATTTTAATTTAACCTATATTAGCTTAATTCTAAGATGCTCCATTATTATTCTGATCAAATTTCTCCTTTTTTTTAACTGTAAAATTGCTTAAATCAGGGTTCTCACACTCCTAGTAAAGGGATAAAAATCTGTTAAGCCAACCAAATTATTTTAATCCTTTGCACTCCGAAGAATAATTAGATGCAAAATTATTCTTCTAATACAAAGATTTGTTATTGTTATGAAAAATAAATATATATAATTCTTTTAAGTCAAATTTCTGTGAAAAATTAATCTACATCTCTTAACCATTATGTAGGATTTTTAACAATTAAATTTGAAAAATAAATAAATAAAACGTCAAAATGATGCACCATCTTTGATGGTGAGTCAGAGACATTATCGGAGTGCGAAGGATTAGATACCTAAATCGATGCGTTGAAAGAAATCCATGTCAGAATCTCATAATGTAAGACCACAGGGGAAAATATTTTTTGCTCCTTTGCTGTAGACTGACGTATTTTGTCACTTGCTGATTGTGCATAAATTACGCCTCCCGAAATTGAATAAAAGCAAAATTTTAAAATTTCTTAAAAATGTGCAAAACATTTCACAGCTAATTGATATTGATAACAAGACTTTGTTATTAACTTTTAAAAGTGTTAACTATAATTTGACTTCTTTAAAAATATGAGTTTTAGTTAAGATTATTTATAATTTTGGTCAAGCATGAATTGAATGTAAATTACAATATTAAAACACCTATGCATTTAAAAAAATTGTCATACTAATAAATCAGCCTCTCAACCTCAGTTACCGATCCGATTTTTTCCTCATTTTATTTCATTAAAAAAAATTATCGCCTCTAGATCAGTCAGCAAAAGTTTCAATTCTGAGATGTATCGAAAAAATAATTTTTCACAATGCATTCAATTGGGGAATCTTTCTGTTAGCCTAAACCGCTTAACCAATTTCAATAATTTTTAATTCATATGAATGCTTAATATATAACCTCTAGATGTGTACACGAAGGCTTTCAATTTCAGAGAAATATCGGAAAAAGTTTTACTTTACGCTACATTCTCTAGTGGTAAAACGTAATACATTTAATCAAATCAACAATTTTACATTTATTCCTAAATAATGGGAGAATTCAGCCAAACTTCGCGCATTTTATAACATTTTAAAATTCAAAATTTTGATAGTTCAATAACATCAATTCTACATTTGTTCAACATTTCTTTCAAGCTTTTCAGTGATTCCAGTTTTATTTCTTGGCACATAATCTTTCAATTTTTTCTGATTTTAATAAATAAATGAAAAGATGCAAACGATAATCAAAATAAGAAAATGTACAGGTACTCGGTTGCTAGGTAACGATGAGGTCACGGATAATCCTACCTTTTTAAAAAAAGAACAATTAAAACATAAGCTAGTCATTTTTATAAACAATATTAGGATATTTTGAATACATTAATTTTGATATAAATAAAAGCCATTATGGAAGTATTAAATTCCTCAATTTTCCTTTTATACTGAAATAAACGGTGAGAATTCAGTCAAATTTATTATTTAAGATTATAGAAAATATACCATAAACTTTTCAAAATGCAACTGTTAATTAGGTATTGAAATAAATATAACAAATGAGATGTTGCTTTTTTTTTTCATTGTATTTTCTAGGAAATACTTTTATATAACATTTTAAAATTTGAAATTTTGGCATTTCAAAAACATCAGATCCTTGTTTATTCCATATTTTTTCAATCTTTTAAATGATACTAGTTTTATTTTTAAGCATATTCTCTTTCAATTTTTAATACTTATTTCTGAATTTAATAAATAATTGAATAGATGCAAACGATCTTCAAAATAAGACAATGTACAGGTATTCGGTTGCTTGGCAACGATGAGGTCATAGACAATTTTACCTTATTTTGGTATTGAGAGTTTTTATTTTGCATTTTAAATGTTTTAGAAATGTTTTTGTTTATTCCTTTTATTGAATCCTAAAATTTCTTTATTAAAATTTAATTCATTGTACAGATAGAAAATTTTTGTTTTTTATATTTCATAAAATATAAGCTTATAAAGTATTAAACGTTTTAATATTAAACCAAGAATAGTGGTTTCCCCCAAATTTTCTCACATACTCTCTAATAAGCTTGACATGTCAGAAATTGTCTTGTATGGTATTGGCTTATAATAGTTACGCAATATTTTTTACAAAAGTACACTTAAAGTCACAAATTTGATAGTTGCATTTTTGAATTATCGCGTTTATGTATTTCTAAAAGTGCAAACTGAAGATAGTCAAACGTGGTTGAATTTGGTTCAAAATTTGATAGATGTCTATATTATATAGTATATTAAATCTATTAACTGAATTTTATCTATCTAGCTCTCTTCAACATGTAATTATCGTGTTAACTTATATTCGTACAGTTAAGACTTCCTCTGAAGAGATCTGATTTAAAAAAATCTGTAAATTTGTTGAAAAAAATTCTGTAAATTTTTTGAAATTTTTTTTGACAAATCTGCAAATTTATGAAAATTCAAAAAAGAAAAACAAATTTCAAAAAACAAAAATCTGGGGTGTGGTTTGAAAATCATCTTTAATTTAGAGTATGATAGAAGTGCATGATGGTTGTTTAGGAAGCTTTCAGTAGTTATTTATATATTTTTTAATTCCTCCAAAGAAACCTCTACCATTCGAAATGAGTTTTATACAAAGATTTTTTTTAATTAATGGAATGAAATTAATAATAATTTAGAATTTAAACAATTTTAAAAAAGAATAATTAAAAACAAGTAAAACGTTTATGTAAATAAAATAAAAATTTTATCTACAAAATATCATAATAAAAATATGATATTTTGATTTCGTTAATTGTATGCAATTTCCACAATTTTTAATTTCCTCCCAAATAAATACAGAAAATTGAATCAATCTTAGCGCATTTATTTTTAAGAAATGCTATCAGCTTTTCACCATGCAAAAGTTAATTAAATATTTTAAAAAATTAAAACTTAAATTGAATTTTGTTGCTTTCCTCTGCAATTTCCCAAGCAATGCATCTATAATATTTTAAAATTCAACATTTTGACATTGCAAAAACATTAATTCTATTTGTCGTAAATATTTCTTTCAGTCTTTTCATTGATTCTAATTTTATTTCCAAGCATTTGATCTTTCAGTTTTTATTATATTTTTCTTAAGTTAATAAATAATTGAATAGATGCAAACGACTTCAGAATAAGACAATGTACAGGTACTCGGTTGCTAGGCAACGATGAGGTCTTAGACAATTCTACCTTATTTCGGTATTGACATATTTTATTTTACTTTTAAATGTTTTAGCAACGTTTTTGTTTCTTCTTTTTATTGAATCCTAAAATGTTTTCATTCAAATGTAATTCAGTATACAGATAAAACTTATTGTTTATTATAATATTTTTTTACAAATTAATTTTAAAGTATTAAAAGATAAGTTATTTAAAAAGTATAGTTTTTTACTATCACAATAAAATGCAATCGATTGCTGATATCAGATTTTATCTTACTTTTTCTCTGACAACTGTGGTTAAAATTTTGATCACAAATAGAAAAGGAATGTTTTAATGAAGTTTTTGCATCAATTGATTAAAGCGTACATTTTTCTTTATTTAAAAAAAACATTCGTGCAAAAAAACACTGGAATTTTACCTACTTGTATAATATATTTCTTCTAAATTAGCAATATATAATTTGCAATTAATCTAATTTTTTTTGGAATGAAATTTTTTTATCCCTTTTTTTTATTGAATTTGCAATGGCAAGTTTGATACTTATGTAAGATATTTATCATAGAATTAAGGAATATTTTATTCCAAAATTGATACTGTTTTTTGTTCAAGTTATATGTGAAACCTTTAAAGAAAAAGTCAACGAAAAAAACCCAGTGAAATATAATTTATTTATTTTTATCAGCACAATCTTTTCAGCATTTGTTTATGCTGTCAGTTTATATCTGAAAAGTGCACAAAGACCACTCAGATGTTATAGAAATTCAGATTGTAAGAAGTTATACTTTATCTGTCTTTCTATCTTTATGGGCAAAGCTATGTTTATAAAACTAGAACTAGAAGGCTGCAAATGTATTTTTCTCTTTATCCGAAATAATGATTGATTTATAATTATAATGATTAGAAAAGAAAAAAAAAAGATTGCTGCTGAATGGTATTTTAAAACTTACTCCTATATAAAGCATACAAAAACTAACTACTGTGCATTTTCTTGCGCCATTTTTTTTTTTGTTTCTTGTCAAGATCAATCGAAAAAGATGAAAATAAAATAATAGTGATACAATAATAAATCGTAAATTATAATAATTTTTCAACTACAAACACCAGGACTAATGTATTTTCAAGTTTAATGAATATTAATTACGTGTTTAGTGTTTCCTTTTCACCTTCGTTGTTTAGTGGGAAACAAAAAACAATTAAGTATTTTGGGCCTTTTCCAATGATGCAGCGTAGAGGAAAATGTATCCATTCCATTTTGCTGAAATAAATGATAAATACAAAATTTTTTAAAGCATATCGAATACTTAGGGATGTAAATAAAAAAGAAGACATATTACAGAATTCGGCGAAAAAAATAGCAGCTGGAAAATAAAATATTTTTTAGATATAGAGATTTACGTTATACTTTTTGATACTGATCTTTTAGTTAAGTCGTCTATATTGAAAATTAATTGGCCAGCTCTATTATTAATGAACAGTTCGTTGTTTGGTAAATAGAAGATCAAAGATCCTAACGGGTTCAACGATAATCTTACCGAAAGGTTTCCTCAATTCTCCTAAATATTATCCTTACTTCGCATCTTAGGGTATTTCCCTCTTTTCTGAATAAATAAAAAATTTGACATGTACCTACATATCTGATATAAATATCATATTGTGGAATTCAGTCATCATCTAAATTAGTACATCGTTGAATTAATTTGCTCACTTTTACAGGAAAGATGCAGTTCCTTGATAAATGTGGTCCAATATACATTTGAATTTTTAACTTCGTTTTATTTCCTCCCGGGAGGCATGATTTATGTACAAGAGGCGCGGACAAGGCACGTCCGTTCACAGCTCGACACAAGAGAAGATTAGTGTAAAAAAGAGGGAGAATATTTTCAACAAGCTTTAAATACAATTAGATTCTGAAAGGGATTTCCTTACACATGGCGGATTAGATAAAGGAATTATAGGGATCTTTTAAAAAGAATTCGCTTAGCTGACAACATTTTATCCCTTCACTTGGAACATGGGAATCGCTGA
>JAOUZG010051295.1:2367756-2394554 GCA_026289955.1 Argiope argentata
TACAAAAATAATTTGACTTAAACGAGTGAAATTTGGTATACTTTTTTACACCAAATTGTCAGATTTCAATCAAATTTTGAATAAAATCCGTAGAAGTCCGTCTATACGACTGTTAAAATATAAGTTGAAATAACTACAAAAGAGAAAGAGCTAAATAGATAAGATTCAGTACACTGATTTAACATCATGCAGTGTGCCGGCTTTCTGGCACAAAGGTAGCGCATCTTCCTCGTGTTGTGGCAGTCCCGGTTTGGCCATGGTTGTTCTTCTGTGTGAGATGTATGACTGTGCTCCCCTGTAAAAAGTAGCTGTGCAAGCAAATGTGGTGAATGTGTAAGTAAGTCGTACTCTGGGCCCTAGTTAATACTACTTCAAAAACCGGAGACGCTCCTTCTGGCTTAAATCTGCAGCTGTATCAGACCACCAGCTTGACCATAGGCAAGTACCATAAGTGATAACTACAACATCATGCAGTGTAGGTACAAAATTTTCAGCTAAATAAGAAGAAATTTTTGTCCGTCTATCCATCTGTACTTTCAACATCGCGTAAACACGATAATTCAAAAACGCAATGAATTAAATATATCAAATTTGACAGCTGATTTTATGATTGCAAGTGTAGTTCTGTTTACACTTGTGATTTTGAGAAAAGCGCTTCTGAAACACCAATTTGCATTTCGCATGTTATTAAATGCATATCATGGATTAATCGCCAAAAAACTAGCCAAGGATCACACTGCAGAGTCATTAAAAATGCTAAAATCATGCCAAAGATTAATGTTTCCTAACTTTTGTATGCAAATGCTATAAAAAGCGTTCTCTGATATAACATCTTTATTACAGAGATGTGAGAAAGTTTTGGGGAGACTACTCCAAATGGCTGTGTTATTTCGACATCTAGTCTGCAGAAACAATGATATGGTTTTTTCCCCGGATAATTAAAACGGGGAGATTTATTCCAATATTGAAATCAAATATAATAACTGACATATTACAAATTACTTATACAAATAAATATATAAGCAATTAAATCTATGATCGCAAATTTCAGGTTATCACGTGAAAACATTATTTATCTTATTTAAACTACTTAATGACATTAATTCAGTTTGAAAAAGCAATACTAGTAAAAGCAGGTCAACCTTTTTAAAACGCATCTGCTTTCAAAGAAGTATGCATAATAATAATTAAATACTGGTAAAAATATTTTTTGCCCATGGATTTCGGAGACATCAAAACCTCCTCACCAAAACAACTCCATGTTCTCACATGATAAAATATATGCGATTCAAAGATGTTGATGAATATTGCCATTTATGCTTTATGCATTGCCTTCTCGAGTTTTAATCATTCGTTACCTTCAATTATTCAAAACCTCCTAACGAAAACAACATCATGTTCTTACATAATAATACAAAAGAGAAAAAACCAGTAGCATTTTAATTTAAAATATTTTAATGAATTCCAGTTCAGTCAGCAAATTGAAAAATTATATTTCATTTTTTAACCTTCATTTGTAATTTATTTTTGATAAATGCATATTTCTAAATAATACTAACCTTTGAAAATAAAAGATTGCTTTATAAAAATATTTAACAAAAAAAATCTGCGTTGTTTGATTGAAAGCAAACGATTTTCTGGGAAATGTTGAAATCAATAATCTGTTGTTGAAATGCACGTTCATCTCTTGGTGTTTTTGAATTGACTTTCATTCAATTTCTTCCTATTCTTTAAACGCACGAACAATTGGGAATTTATTTTCCGTTTTAATGATGTATAGATATTGGGGAAAATGATTGTTTTCAATGTTTGATTTTCTTTTTATGTATCAAACTTGGATTTTAGCGTAGTAATTATTTTTGATGGAATAAAAAAAAAACTCATAAATTGTCCTTCGAATTTAGAAATTCTATAAAACATTTAAATAATACGAGAAACTTTTGAACAATTTATTCCATCTGGGAGGCATATTATGCACAACCTATTCACAACGCGATACAAAAAAAAAAAAAAAAAAAAAAAAAAAAAAAACACGCAATTTTTTTTCTTTTCAGTGATTTTATATCATGAGACTCTGATAAGGATTTCTTTGACTCGTGTAGACTTAAGAAAAGGGAGATATAGGTACCTTAAAAAGAATCTTGCAAAGTAGTAAGGATTTTTATCCCTTCACTAGAAGCTTGAGAACCGGCTGATTTCAGCAGTTTCAAAGAGCTCGATTTGAATTTATTAAATAAAAAAGTAGGAATTGTACCAAGAAATATGAGAACATTATAGAATAAAGTTAATACGGGCTAATTAAGATAAAATTTGGAAATTAATCAAGACCGATTTTAAAAATATCATTGCATAGTGTGTGTGTGTGTGTATATATATATATACTTTTACAAGCGGGCTAGCGCCATCCGTCAGCACGCCGAAGCTGACGACGTTTGACGAGGAGCTTCACGCCAGCCGGGTTGGTTTGATGAAAGGAATAGACTGGTAGCCGCTGGATCCTTCATAAAGATCCCCGTATTTTGGGCACGCGCTCGCTCGGCTAAATAAGAGAGGGTTGCCGCAGTTCCGGCAATTAGTGAGTTTTCCTCTCGGGAGAGAAGAGTCTCCCTGGACTAGCGGATAACTTTTCTCGTTTGTTATTAGTGAGCTGTGTTTACGTTTGCTGTTTACGTTGTATTATTGGGCTCGCTGTGATTTACTGTTTACTGTGTTATACGATAGCTGATTTGCAGTCTGTGTTTATTGAGCGTAAGGCTTGCATTTACGCTGTTAGTGGCTGCTGACTGCTGGATAGTTTTTATCTGAAGTCTTTCATTTTAAAATCGTCTTGTAAATAAATTTGTTTGTGCTGTCCTCAAGCAAAGTCCGTTCAATCCGAACCCGCTACGCTAAAAACGTAACAATACATTAGATTTAACGAAGATATACTTAAATCACATACTTTCATCAAGCCAAAAAGTGTTATCAAATTATCGGTTCTCAGAGTTAAGACACAATTCCACAAATATGTTTTAGACTCACAGAGTTCTGAAATGTGAAAATATGCCAAAATCTCGAGTTCAAATATTTCGGCGATTACCATACTTTTTTTGTGTTTGTGTTCCTCGTACACGAAAAATAAAAAAGTCTACGTAATCTTATTTTATAATATTAACCACTTGTGGTAGAAATACGTACGACTCAAGTTGAGTTGCCTTCGTCACAGAAGTAAAACCAATTAAAAAAAATCGTCAACATTCTAGAATATAGCTTACAGGAGCACAGTCTTAGGTTGAGAATTCATTTGGAAGATAATAAATCTTTTTCCGATTTCTATAATATATCGGTTATTTTATGTGATCTGACTACTAATTACATAACACCATTTTGGAACGAGGGCCTCTTAATTTCTTGCCATCAGGTCGGATTAAATTATATTGTTTTAAGGCTTCATCAAATTTATTCAAAAATTATCAATCATATTGTTTAAAAAACTGTGAACAGTAATAAATATTTGTTATTGTTGTTGCTCAGGGCATTTGTTATAGACAAGCTCGATGACCATGTCTGCGACTTTAAGTTGAATTTTAGCGTCCCTTTTTTCAACAGCGCCATCTATAGCCAAGAGTACATACTAGGGTCATATGTCACAGACTTTGTCGAGTACTGAAGTTTAGTAATGCGTAAGAGAGAATTAAGAAGTGAAATAGTTTGGTATCACATCGACCTTTTAAATATACAACGACATTATTAAAAGAAAAAGAACACATTAAAAAAACATTTCCGGTAGCCAACTCGGAAAAACATTTATGTAAAGATATTTAATTGGATCACACGAAAACTTATGGGAATACTGGATTAAATAATCTTGATTTTCTGCTAATACATGTGATGAAAAATAATATTTTAATGACTGTGACACCATAAATTTTTCATCCACAGATTATAACTTAGACCTAAATCATCTCTGAACAAGTACTCCCAGTTTCACTATCTCGCCTTGAAGGACTTTGTAGCTACGATATATTTGTGTGCACTAGCCACCATGTAAACTGAGAGTCTTTGGATGGCAGTGTTCGAACTGACAACCCAAGGGTTCAACCGCCTACTAACCAGGCTATCCTGAGCTACATAAGTATTTTAATTTTTGTCCATAGATTTTTGAGTATATGGAAAATGTTAATAACATTTTGTGGTAATTAATAATTAATTTATTAGAAAGGAATAATTTTGTTAACTAGTCAGAGCATTTCAGGTAATTCTAATATATATAAAAAAGCAGCTTGACAAGACTTTATTTTCAGTTTCTTTTATTGAGAGTAAAAAAACAAACAAAAAACAAATGAAATACTGCATTAACAAATATTTAAAAGCAATAATTGTATACATATAATAAACGAACAAACAAAAATCGAAGTTCTTTCAAAAGATTAAACAATTAAATATAATTTTTGATGCATAAATTTATTACTTTCAGAAATTGTTTTAATTGAAATATAAACAGAATTGCATAAGTTGAAATGTTAATGTATTAAAAAGACATCTCGATTTAATTTAAAATAAAGGCCAAAGACAAAATTATATTTATATTTACTACATTTTTTAAATAAAATATCCACAATATAGCTTTGTTAAACAAAACAAAAGTACGTATATTTTTTTGATACACATGAGACCAAATTTTATTTGAATCTAAAAGTGATTAAATTCAAAATCTACAAAGAACATGGAATGTTTAAATTAATTTTAAGTACTTTACATCATTTATCAAAATTATTGATTAATTCATTACATATCAAAGTATTTTGAAATTTAACTTTGAAACTCTTTTAAAGGATGGAGAAGTGGATCAGGGGGAGAGAGATTCAATTTAATCCATAATATTATCAAGACAAAAGAACTCAATACATAATAATATACAAAATACAAATAAAGAATATTAAAAAATTAATGCCGGCTTGGTACATATTTTATTTAGCATTTTTTTAAAAAAAATATTTTCTTTCTCTTAATATTGAAGAATTGAATTATTTCTAACAAAATTTAAACCCTATTTGGGTTTTAGCCTATAGTATTAAAAGTCTTGATTTTACAAAATAAAGTGGAAACAATTTCTTGAAGGTCAAATAATGTTATGTCCATACAAAACAATTCTGTTTTAAAATATGGTTTAGAAAACTTTTTTTGCTCAATGTAATATTTCTGTCATTTACTATAACACTTTGT
Organism: Argiope argentata; assembly: GCA_026289955.1. Classification (NCBI taxonomy): domain Eukaryota; kingdom Metazoa; phylum Arthropoda; class Arachnida; order Araneae; family Araneidae; genus Argiope; species Argiope argentata. The sequence goes on from JAOUZG010051295.1 coordinate 2,372,962, forward strand.
GAAAAATTAGCTTTTTTTCTCCTTTTAAAATTCAATATTTACAAAAACCATGAAACACAGTTTATTTCCATTACACAAAAGAAAAGACAAAACATATTAATTATCCGTTTCCAAACATAAATAAATAAGCAGTTAAATAAACGTGACGCTAGTAGCATAAATACACAAAGACGGTAAAAAGATTGAACATGAGACAAAAATAGATTTAATATATAAATGAACAACTTTTGTTCCGTTTCAGCCATTCTTTATAAAAGTTATTCATATTGTGCTATAAGCACCATCATAAACACTCCAATCAATAGTGCTACAACTTCCTTAACCGATTGCCAAAACTTTGTATCCTCTAACAAATCTGGAATAACAGACACAGTTGCAATGTAAATAAATCCACCAGCAGTAAAAGGAAGAATTAAATTAGTAACCCTGTCATCCATTCCTTCTGCAAATAAACTACAAGCAGTTCCAGTCACGGCACCAATCGCAGTAACCAACTGAAGCAAAATAGCCTGGAAAAAAAAACATTATCAGTCATATATATATGTTACTTTTTTACATACTAAAATATGAATAAGAAAACTACAAAGTTACTCCAACACGGCTAAAGTATTTGTAGAAAACTGAACGACAATTATTATAACTGCAATATGTTCATCTTAATGGCTACATAGTTTGATCAAAATACAATTCTTTCCATAGGAGATATGTTTTGCCATTGAAGTGGAGGTAATTTGATCCTAAAGCATTATTTAACACATGAGGAAAACTAAAATCAACATCTATTCCAAATATTTCAATTATTCTTGAGTAGGTTTAGGAATAAAATTAAAAGAGTATTTATATATTTTACAAGTTAAGTTGCAATTAATTTATAAAAAATATATCTGCACAAATTTTATTTAAAATACTATTCATATTTTTAATTCGGTAATTAAAAAAAAGCTAAACAAGTTAACTATTTCCTATTGTAAATATAGAAAAAAAAAGTTTCAATTTAAATTTGAGTGTAAAATTACCTTTCATTGGCTATAACATGAATTTTTTAAGGTTAAAAAAGATACAACAGTAGAATTTTAATTAGATACTTTTTCCTCTCCCTTCCCTCCAAAAAAAAAAAAAAAAAGAGCGTTAAAATGTCATCTGCTATTTATTTTTCATTGTATCATGTCAGGACATAAATTAATAATTTTGGCATAGCAAATGATCATAAAAACTTTGTCATGTATTTATTGTTTAAAAAATATCACATTTCCTATTTATTTCATTTCATATAATCAAGTGCACAAAATGACATTTTTCTAGGTTTTATTAGCTGTAGTCATTGACTTATTTTTTTAAATCAGAGCTTTTGTATATGGGATGGCAAGGTGTTATTAAAAGCTGATTTTTTGAGATGCTCGTGCAGATAGTATAATTTTTATTTTTCGCCTACGGGTTTTCATTGACACTACAAAACCTCATTCCTAAAACAATATGTTCTGACATGATAAATTTTTTTTTATTACCTGTTTGTGTAGTCAAGATAAATGATATATGACAACAGTATTATTTCTTTTAGTTTTGAAATGTCAGTGATATAGAATGGGTTGATATCAGCATATACATCATTGTTTTTAATTCTTTCTTGATCCATTCTGAATAAAACAATGTAAAATATGCAATACAACCAAAATCACTGAAAATGTCATGTTCCAAATGACACCATAAATGCAGAATGTTTTAATGACAATATCTGATATGTTAAATTTTATTGCTTTATGCCGTAGTTTTTAAATTAAAGGACTAAGTAGAAATAATATTTTGATCATTAGACTGCCCACAAAGTTTTTTCACCCTATCATTCTTTAAAATTCATAATTAAAAAAAACCATTAAACTTTTCATTATTTAAACATAGAATTTGTTAAATATTTTGATAGGTCACAATACCATTACTTTAAATCTATGTATTCTTTTAGCAATCAATACAATGATGGTTTTGCAGTATAAAACTCTCAAAAAGGAGGGATCTCTCCAAAATCAATTAGTGCATTCTAAGGAATCCACAGCCCAGTAGAGTTGAGTTGATTCATTCCTGGAACTAACTAAATATTTAGATATAGTACTCAAAAATGAATTTGAAATTTATAAATGGTAATTACCCTCTAATGGTAAAATTATATCTGATTGTTGTTTCATTTTTTTATTATTTATTTTTCTTTTTTACAAATTATTTTCCCATATTTGATGTCACAGAAAATTCTTTCTGAATGAAACAAGATATAGAATTTTTTCCTACCAAACAAGAATTTACAAATGAAAAATGTTTTTAAAAACTTTATTCTATTTATTTGGTGTAGTTTTGCCATTTGATAACCGAAAACATTAATATAAAATATCACATTTGAATAAAAAATTTTACATATATATATATATATAAGCAAGACACATGTCTTGCAATAAAATGTGATCAACAAAGGACTACCACTTTGCAATAAGTCAATAATGCCATTTCTCCAATCAACATTAAACATTTAGTTTTAATCTTTTCTACAATATATGAATAAAAATATATGAACAGTCTTTAAACTTATAAACATTTATAAAAATTTGTCCCAAAATTATGAAGTCCTTGAGTAATAATAAAAGTAAATGTGCATGCTTGTCAAATTCCACGAGGCAGATTGATGAACTATGAAACTAGATACAAGAATATCCTGAGCATAAAAATGTCTTATGGATTGATTTTTAATTGAAAATTACATTAGAAATAAGAATTAAAGCATTATCCTTTTAATGATCTAATTTACATACCATGTCCCCTTCTCCATTTTAATATATTTATATATTTTAAAAAATATTTTTCTATTTTAAAAATATTGTAATTTTCATTGGTGCTATGAATATTTTATTCTGAGTTTTCTGCCTTAACAAAGGTTAAGGAATTTTTCATTTCAAACTTAGTAAATATGAATTATAATTAATATTTATCTTTAAAAGTAAGCAAGGATTAAATTTTTTTACAATTTGCTTATATTCAAACACTATTGCTCATTCCTGTAACATAAATGTAAAAATATATTACAATGTGCTTTCATTTGCAGTTCTGCTTTTTTTCTTTGTTTTTATACAGATTTTTTATTGGATAAGTCAACAAGAAAAAAAATCTTTAAAATATTACAAAACCATGAAATCTATTTGCCAATACATAAAAAACATTGAACTTTAAAGTTACTATCCTTGCAATTTTTATGAATGTATTTTTATTCAGATAAGTAAGTTATTATAGTTGAGATTCCATAAATTTACATTTCTAATTCTTATTTAAATTTTGAGTGAAAAATCAAGAATTAAGGGGGTATAATGAACACAATTAGGGATATCAGGACAGAATAATTAACAATGTTGACAGAAACAGAATAAAGAACAAGATTCTAAAATGGTATTAAATAAATATCTATCAAAATGTAAAAGTTAAAAATACTAAGCTATAAAACCATTATACTAAACCATTTAAAATTTTAATTAAGTCATTTATAACTAATAATCTTAGTGAACTTACTGGTTACCAAATATAACTAATTATAAAACAGATGGATCAAATTAATAATATTAAAAAATGGCAAAGTTTCATGTAGACTATTTTTTTCTTTTTAAGAGATGGGAGAATATAATCGTATGAAATTTTTTAAGAAGATTTTGGGTTAAAATAAAAAGTATTTGAGAGACAATGAATAATGTATTTAGTATTAAGATGGGACACTATATGATGTATGACTTAATTTTAAAAGCAAAAATATGAGACAATATTTTTAAAATTTGAACAATTAATTTTATAGGAAACAGAAAGATGTATAACCGCAAGATGTTACTATTGCAAAGATTTCACAATTGTCAAAAGTGAACAATAAATTTATCCTAAATTTTGATCAGTAAAATTCCTAAATAATACACAGATTGTATGTGTAATGCAATGAGTATAATTTCTTTGACACTATAATTCTTTTATATACATGCTGCATTGACTTAACTATACACATTTTATTACATCCAATTTTTCTAACATGCATGTTAAAACAAAATTCTGATAGGAAATTGACTGTTCAACAACAAACCTTTGAAGAAAATTGGTTATGGAAGGTCACAAAATGGATGAATCATAAAAATTATTTATTTAGTTCTTTTAATTAAATGATTTCAATAAGTTTTTTTAATCGAACAATTACATATAATCAGATCAACAGCTCAAATGAAATTTATTCTGATTCAATATTTCTTCTCAAAAAATAAATAGTGTCAGATTTAAAGTATTATTCTCTTTTTGTATTTGCTCTTGATAAGAAAGAAAAAAAGCATGGAGTTTTGGAAAAATTTTCATATGTAATGAGAGTTTTAAGTTAAAATTTAGAACCCTATATTAGAACAATACAAAAGAACCTTAATAGGAATAAAATATTTATACCTTTCCCTTTCCGCATCAAGACCTGATAAGAACGGCATAAATGAATTATAAAAATAATTTATTTAATTCTTTTATTTACATTATTTCAATAAGTTTTTTTAAATTGAACAATTACATAGTATCAGATCAACTGCTCAAATGTAATTAATTCTGCTTCAATATTTCTTCCCGAAAACTAAATAGTGTCAGATTTAGAGGTATTCTCTTTTTTATCTGCTCCTGAATAAGGAAGAAATTAGCATGGAGTTTGGGAAAAGTTTTCATATGTAATGAGAGTTTTAAGTTAAAATTTAGAACCTTATATTAGAACAGCACAGTAGAACCTTAATAGAAATAAAATATTTATACCTTTCGCTTTCCGCATCCAGACCGGATAAGAATGGCAAAATCTCCTATTTCATGGGGAACTTCATGGAGCAATATAGTCATAGTTGTTACTAAGCCTATGCCTGACCCAGCTATATAAGATGCACCAACAGCCAATCCATCAGTAAAATTATGCATGAAATCAGCAACTAAATTCAAGTAACCAGCAACCATGATATCTTCTTCAGGATCTGAAAATACATAATAACAACCATGTATTTGATTCTAGTACAGAAAATAAACACAGTAATTAATATCTAAGTAGCATACTAATTTAAACAAGCATGAAATTAAAACTGGGATCAAGCTATTTAAAATGTTAAATTTTAATAATAATAATAATTTTTATATTAAAAGTAAAATAGAGTAATATTAAATTTTAGCAATACACTGTATACTGAGATAATGGATAAAATTAAGTTATCAATCTAAACGTAAAATATTTCAGAAAAGAACAAGAACTTTTTCCTTTCTTTATTTTAGGATTTAATTTGGTCCTAATAATGAAAAATGAAGTCATGATGAAGTAACGAGAATGAAAAATGATGTCATAATAAGAGAAAATTCTCTTACATTAGCTTTTAGATATTAACGAGTTAACCAAATGTTTATATTTAAGAGCTATCAATTATTAAAGTGAACAAAATTTATACTTTTAAGCATGCTTGATATAATACTTATTTATAATCAATGTGTGAGCAATTGATTATACATTGATTGATTGATTGATTTCAGTTCTTGGAACTTATAGCTGCTTTGATTATACATACATACATCTTCATCGATTATACAAACATATCACAACATATGTTTGGCATCTCATGCTAATCGGTTTTTTCATTACAAATGTCCAACAATGGGATGTAGATAATATACAATTACCACTGATTCTTAGTAAGAACAATTTTTTTAAACTGAATATTCAAAGAAAATAAATTAAATATAATTCAACATAGTAGAATTTACAAATAATGTGTCATTTTCAATATTAAATTAGCAGCAATGATAATATCAATTATGGCAAAAATAAATGCTAATTTTAAATACATATCTTCAGAATATATCATGAGAATTCTATTGCAACTGTAAGAAAAGTGAGGGTACACATCTATAATACTAAAGCACAAAATAATAATAAGTATATTAAAAAATCTTCCCAAACAGGCAAGTGTCCTTAAAATAATTCATCTCCTTCCTGAAAAAAAAAAATCAACACAGCATATCTGTATGAATCGGCACACATCCAAAAGTTGCATTGCTCTCTATGTTGAAGGCTCTATAGAGCTTTATCTGGTCCTGTGATGGTACATACTGATAATGTGCCAGTAATTACCCCCCCCCTAAATAAAAAAGAAAAATTGCATAAGTGAGCCTTTACTATAATCATCAATGGAAGCAATTAATACTATAGTTTAAGAATGGTCTATGAATTTACAAATGGCACGAGAGCAAACATAATCTACATGATTCACTCGATTTTATTTTTTATTTCCCGTATTATGATTCATCATTTTTTTCATTTAAAAAAAGAGACTGATTGAAAGGAGTAAAATGCTCAACCAGGTGATTAACCCTTAATAACCTAGAGTTTCAATTTTGATACCTATCTTTTAAACCGAATGTTCACATTACTATTAGTTTTTTTTTATAGGTAGGCTGTACGTATTTACTGTTGTATAATATTCTTTCCAACGAAATTAAAAACTTACCTCCTGGTTTTGTAAAAAGTGTAAAGTGTCATTATGCGATAATAAAAACAATCAATGTTTCACATTATTTCATGCATAGGTATGTCTGATTTCTTTATGGTGTTAATGCCTGAAGTATCAAAATTGATAAATGTTTTTTTTTCTAAATAAATATGTAAAATAAATATTGTGATTTTTTAAGCTATTTACCCTTTCATCTAGACCCTCAAGCAAACACAGTAATATTAAAAATAAATCACTTTCGTAAATCAGGATACTAAGAATTAAGGTAATAGATTAGTTTACTGATGCATCTGTACCCTTTACAAGGAAAAATATTTTCACATCTGAAATGCAAAAGAAACAGAAACACATATTTTTTATTTATTAGCAAAGACAAATAATGATTTTAAACACATGCTGCATTAAATTCCTAAAAATAATTATTAAAAATAAAGTATAATATTAAAATAAAGTATAATAGGACAATTCATCTGAATGAATGCAGACTTACACTAAGATATGATATTCTCTTTCTCTCCCTCCAGAAAATGATGATGAAAATGATCCAGTATTAAATTTTTATAATTAATTTTAAATATATATGAATCTACTTAGTTAATACATGCTTTTTTTTACTGTTTCAAAACTATGAATGAAAACCATTTACCTCACCACATCTGTATTAGTGTATATTGAAAATTGAATAATGATGAAAATTAATACAAATAACCAAAAATATTCATTAAATCATTATTTCAAATTTGCTTTTTTTTGGTACATACGAAGAAAATGTCACTGAATTATAAGTGATCAAAATACGATTAATAATTAGATTTTGATACGAAAATACTCAGTTTAATTACAATTATTAATATAAAAAATTACCTTTATTTGCTACTACAGAATCAGAATCATCAGATACTTTTTCTTCATTTTTACATTCACAAGAATCTTTATCACAGCAAGCTTTATTTTCCACAACACCATCATCAGACTTATCTTCTTCACTTTCACTAGATTTCTGGTCCTTTTTTGAACTAGTGTCATCTTTTTCACTTTTCTCTGTTTCTTTGACAGGAGATTCTGAATGTGAATGGCTGTGTCCATGGCTACCTTTGACAATTCGGACAAATTTTTCAACCATAAGAAATACTACAATACCTCCTAAAACCCCGAGACCGACACTGAGATCATGTCCATGTACATCAGATTCCTCACCACCATGTGAATGTGAGTGTGAATGCGAATGGGAATGTGCATGAGAATCAACTGTATTAGAATGGGCTAATAAGGCATGAGGTATCAAATGTAAGAAAGCATCACCAAGAAGGCCACCGGATGCAAAACTAAGCAATACCTTTAACATTGGTTGATGTTCGATTCGATTATCAATAGGAATGAAAAATAAAATTATAAACGGTGCTGCGCTGATTAAAAGTGTTGAACCGATGGCTTCTATCCATAAGGTTAAGGGTTCCCTTACTTTCGGTTTGACAGGAATTTTAGTTTCACTATGGGAATGAGATGCATATGGTTCATTTGCTTGCCTAGAGTATTTAAACGATGGATTTTCACCATGGGAGTGACCTTCGTCGTGCGTATGACCATGAGCAGCAGCGTATGAAAATAAACATATGAAAATGATGAACATTTTCAATTTCAAAGAAGAACACCGCGAGAAATCCATCTTACAACAATTATACGGTTAAGTACTAAAGAAACTGGAGACGACTTTGATATAATATTCAAAATAAATGATGGATTTTGCTGTGATTTATGACATAGCCAAGTCACATCACAGCATTGGCGGCGTTCAGTGAACTAGTGATGAATCTCAGTGACAACCAATGTTGTGGCCTAGAGTACTGCTAGAAACAGGATGCATCTTTTGAAAGCGTTCCGTTGTATGATTCTTTCCCGAAGTCCTCGTTTTTGATTGGTTAATTTTTTGGCCATGTGAGGTAAGTAACCATCGATTCAAAAAAGCCCAATTTCGTTTCCGGTGTGACTTTCATCTTCGGAGCCAGACATCTTCTTATTTGAAAAGCTCTGCTCCAGTATCGAAAACAAACTCCTTGTTTTTTTTTAAAAAGAAATAATAATATTTCTAGGTGTTAAACTGTTTGTAAATTGAATAATGCGATTACATGGATACGCTATGATGTGTGATATACAAATCATAAAAACTATTTAGATACAGACGTAAGATAGAATTCGGTTTATAATTACTTCTTAATGAAAAGTGTTCGCTAAGAAAAGATTTTAGAGACTGTTAATAAGATTTTAATTTAATAAAAATATTCAACATCTAGTCTTTCCTCCAAAGGGTTGTAATGCCATCATAATATAAAAATAATTTTCACTTCACTTAAAGATAATTAGTTTTTCATCAATATCAAAAATATTTTGGGGTAATTTTTTATTAATTTATATAAATTTCTCAAAATTAATTTTAAACACAAACTTAAAACAACGTTGTTTTCTTTATATAAGTATGTGTAATGAAATAGCTAGAATATGAATTAATAACTCTCCAGTGATAAACAAAGATACGTAATAGTTTTATTTATTTAATTAATGAATATAGTCTAATTTATCTTAAGTTACAAGATTATTTGAAAAAATAAAGTTTTTGAATTGGGTTTTTTTTTTCTATAAATTGCGTAAAGATGAAATAGTTAGGCACAAGTATAAAATACAAAGGTTAATTTAAATATCCAGATAAGATAACGGCAAGGCAGGCGTCTACGGATTCTTTCAGCAAAGGGGTTTGCAAATAAATGGTTTAGAATCCTTTTATTTTTTATGAGATGAATGAGCTTTAAGGCCCTATTTCATAATTCGTGGGATTCTAGTCAAGACTGTGCTTAAATTTATAATTAAATCCTGGATAATTTCTTAAAGTGATCCGATTAGCTTTCAATGAATATAAAAGCCCATGGTAGCAATAATAGTTGTAATTTTTTTAAAAAACTCAAACTATCTTGGAATTTGTAGATATGTAAATTACGAAGCCAATGCAATAAAATTCCATTGCTTTAATAAATTGCAATTATATTGATGCATTATTGAATTTATTGGAATTGAATTACTTTTGCTTCTAATTTAATTTTTTGAGTGCTTAATACAATGAATATAATAAGGATTGTAAAATGAGACAAGTTGCACATTTATCGAATTTAAAAATACTTTTCTAGCCATTTTTTCTTTTGAATGTCTTTTTCATTTCTAATAGTATCAATCTTATTGTCAGTTATTGTAAATATTTATCGTACCATTCAACTAATTGTAATTTTTTTATCAAAATCAATAACAATGAAATGTGAAAAATAATAAAACTTTTTAATTATTCTTATTAACAGTTTTGTAATTATTTTTGTAGTAATAATGACTAGTTAGTAGTAGTTTTTGTAGTAATAATGGCAATTGTTTCTAATTTATCAAAATTAGTAACAATAAATTCTGTAAAATAATGAAACTTTTTAATTTTTCTTAGTAACAGTTTTGTAATTATTTTTGTAGTAATAATGACAAGAAAAAAAAATGCTGATTTTGTGTTTGTATTTTATAAATTACTATAAATTTAACTAATCAATATTAAATTTAAAACAAAAATATATTGAAAAGAAAAATGATTTGTGGTTGTGCATTCAATTAAGCTTAAAAGGTGCATACCATCATCCATAGTGCTGAAATTTTAAAATCATTTTTAAGTACCTTAAAAGTGCTTATTTTTCTAGAAAAGAGCAAATAAAACAGAAGAGGGGGGCCAATACATTTAAAATAAAATTAAATAACTTTTGAAATCAAATGATTTTTGTCTATATGAAAACTGATATTTGTTGGATCCATCTCGACAAATTTTAGGTTTTGTGTACATAAAAATAAAAACTACTGTGTCTAGATGTGCAGTGCAAATAATTAAAGTTAGGAATTTGAAATATGGCAAGAAATTGATTCTAGGACATAAAATATTTACTAAGAACATATTTTTTTGGATTTTAATTAAAAATAAAAACAATATTTAAAAACATTACCACCATATCATTGATTAAGAAGTATTTTTTACTCTTTTAAATTTGATTGAATGTTTATTCCCTCCTATTTATTTTTTTAAATTAATTTTTGAGAAAGTATATTTAACTCAATTTGTATTTATCATTCTTTTAATTAATTTTTATTTTCCCAAAGAAGTTCAAAATTATAAAACAATTGAATAGGATTCTTCATTTGATAAATATTGGTAAATTCTAAGGCATTACACTATTTAGACTCGCTCATTTCTAAAATTGCTATTTAAAAAAAATTGTTAAATGTTTTGTTTTCATTTTATTTGCAACTACAGAGCTTGTTTTTTTTTAAAAAAATCTTTGTGGATTTATTACCAGTATTTGTGATAAATAGGAATCATTAAATAATTTTCATTCAATAATAATAATCAAAAAATAATTTTCCAAAATATGTTATTGCATTTTCCTTAGTTTTTTTCAAAGCTAAAGTATTAAAACTTCATTTATCTTTACATGGATATTAAAAAACAGATTTGTTGTAAAATTTCAAATTGCCAAGCATTTAAATAAAATAATAACCTCCACATTACATCAGGAATGAGAAGCAATAAAACACTTGTTTTTTAATCTGACCATTTCCAAGTGGGTGGTTATTCTATGCATCTTTCTCAATGCAAATGTATAATCAGAAATATCATTCTAAATTAACTGTTAATTTGTTAAATTTAAAGAAAAAATGTGGAAAAAGAAGCCTGAATTTTATTGTCTATCATCTATTAAAAAATAATTTTTGAGAATGTATATTGGACTCAATTTGTATTTATCATTCCTTTAAATAATTTTTATTTCCCCACACCAGTTCAAAATTATAAAACAATTCCATTCCAAAACTATTTCTAATGGTATCTATAGTAGTTTTTTGCTAATGATAAAAATATGATCTTTTTATATTTTTGTCAAAACCAAATATGTTTTATATTTCTTCACTATTTAGTCTCACTTATTTCTAAAATTGCTCTTTAAAAAAATGTTAAATGTTTTGTTTTCATTTTATTTGAAACTACAGAGCTGTTTTTTAAAAAAATCTTTGTGCATTTATTACCAGTATTTGCGAAAAATAGGAATCATTAAATAATTTTCATTCAATAATAATAATCAAAAATAATTTTCCAAACTATGTTATTGCATTTTTCTTAGTTTTTTCAAAGCTAAAGTATTAAAACCTCATTTTTTTACATAGATAATTAAAAACAGGTTTTTCTTAAATTTTTAAATTGCCAAAAAAAAAAAAAGAAGAAAAGAATATTATTTAAAAAAAAACCCCTCTACATTACATCAGGAATGAGAAGCAATAAAACATTTGTTTTTTAGTGTGCCCATTTCCAAATGTGTGGCCATTTTACGCATCTTTCTCTATGCAAATGTAGCATCAGAAATATCATTCTAAATTAACTGTTAGTTTGTTAAATTTAAAAGAAAAAAATATGGAAAAAGAAGCCTGCATTTTATTATCTATCATACAAAAGGTGATTTCGTTTTTTGCTAATGATAAAAGTATGATCATTTTTATATTTTTGTCAAAACCAAATAGTATGTTTTATATTTCTGCAACATTGTAAGAACATCTAAGTATTAAAATTTAAAATCACTATTATATTTTTAACTCTAACATTGAGTTAAAATTTTTTAATTATATAGAAGCTGTTAACAAACTATTTAAGGAATTACTATAATCAAAAGATTATATTATTATTTGAATAAATAAAGACTGAATATGGTCAAATATATTTCACATAAAGAAAACAATTCACATCAGAATTAATATTTTTTTTTATTTACTTAAAAATATCCTGTTGAACATCTGAAAATTCCATCACAATTTCACAATCCTTCTAGATAACTATACCCCATACGGTAGTTCCAGTTTTTTTAAAGTGGGGGCAATGAGTTGTTCCACAGAATGGAGAAAAGATACCGTAGTTTTGCTTCGCTTTTTTCATTCTGTCGAAACTATTTTTAGTATTTAGCAATATGTAACATTAAATGCACGCTTTTTCAATATTATTGTAGCGCCAACCGATCCCTTTCTTGGCACACTACGTCACAGAAAAGTTTCACATGATTGGTTGAATTTCGTTTGTAAACAATATTTCCCTCACTATCGTGGACATTTTCAAGCAGGTTAGAAAAAGTTGACGATGACGGAAAACTTGCTTGACCGGTTACCAGAGGGCACAAATCGACAACTATCGACGAAAGTTTCGCCGTGTGATAGGGCCTTTATAAACACCAAACCTTGTTGTTGTTGTTAGAGAAACTAACAAGTAAGAAATTTTGTCCATATTTCGTTTGAAAAGAGATAAGAGAATTTAATTTTTTGCCATGTAATTTTTTTCCGTCAGATTAAAGTTACATTTAAAGGATTCCAATAGATCTGTGTGATAAAAACTCCAAAGGGAAACATACGGATTTATATTCAGATCTTTTACTTTGTTTTAACTTTCTCGAATACGAAATATACACATAAGAAATGTTTTATAGCATTTCTTCTGAGTATATTTTTTCGTAAGATTTGATCTCAAAATTTTGAAGAATGTCCAACTTTCATAGCTACCTCTTGGTAAATATTTAAGTCCAAGAACACTTTCAATGAGAAGAAGGAAATTTATTATACAGCTTTTAAACAAATTTTGAAGATTTTAAATTTTGAACGATATTCATACGCAGAGACGTTAGTCTGTTGTCTTAGAATAAGTGACTATGATAATTACAAAATGTAATGGACTAGATTGAAAATGTTTGAATTGTAGTTTTGATGACTAAAGTATAGATGCTTATCAAATTACATTTACATCAAAGAGTTACCATAGGCGGATAAATAGACATGATAGTTGAAAAACTTAAAGATTTACATATACGAAATTTCGTATGGGATCTACAGCATTGTAGATTTCTATCGCATTTTGCCTCATTTGCTCGAAAAAAGGTTTTAAAAATGCATATTCTTCTTTTTCATTATATTACAAAATACAAAATGGTCACATGTGAAATTTTGAAAATAAAAATAAGATTAATCTTTAAATTTTCTCATGCTTAGAATTCACAGTTTTTATGAGAGGAAATAGTTGATAATACCTTTTTTTGAGAGAAGTTGAAAAAAAGAAGACAATCTTAATAGGTGTAAGTGTATAAAACATATACTTAAAATAAATTCTTTCCGCTAGTAGGACACAAATGTTGTGCAATATTGCAGGACATTGATCAATATCTGTAATATTGTTTATTAATGTAGGATATTGTTTAATATCATATAATAACGCAAAATATTGTGCAATAGGCTGCGCTACCTGGATTGTAAATGCCAATAAAAAGAGACATACTATTTTTGTCTACACGATGTCCCTTAAAACATTGTTAAGAAACTTTCATGATGCCATCCAACATTCAAAATATCGAATAATATCGTACGATTATTCCTTGATTAATTGGATAGAAAAGACATACAATTTTATATCTGCTATTGTTATTTCATTTTTTTAATTACGAAATTTTCAGCATCTCAGTGTTAAAATTTTGTAACGCTTGCTTAAAGTAAGATGTCCTTATCCTTTACAATCGCGTAGGGTACAATAATATCCTTATCCTTTTATCGCTTACGGTACAATAATAGATATTCACAGAAACAGAGAATGTGATATCATTGGATGTTAAATTTATTAATTACTACACACTTTTATGAATACTATTTGCTTTAAAACAACCTAAAAAGAAAAATATTAAAATGGAATCTGCTATGCATATTTCAAAGTATAATGTCAAAACATAATTTCTTGAACGGCCAAGCATCACGTGCTCGTGCAAGTTAAATCATATTTTGATTCATTTTTAATTGTTTCATTGAATGAGTCACTTTAGTATTGCAAACGATAAAAAACTTTGTCCCACATCTATTGTTAAAAAAATATCTCATTTCCTATTTATTTCATTTCATATAATCACGTGCTCAAAATGATGTTTTCTAGGTTTTATTTGCTGTAGTCTTTAACTTATTTTTTTAAAAATCAGAGCTTTTGTAAATGATTTAGCAACACTTAACTAAAAAGCTAATTTTTTGAGATGCCCGTGCAGATAATAAAATTTCAATTTTTCGCCTACGGATTGTTTTATCTTTCGCTTACAGTTTTTTTTATAACTATTTTCCGCCTACGGATTTTTGTTGACTACATAAACCTGATTCCCAAAATAACATCATTTTCTGACATGATAATAATCCAAATATTCACATTCAAATAAATTTTTAAATAATAAGCTGATTCATTTTTCATAACAATTAGCCAAATTTTTTAATTCGAGTTTCTCTTAAGGATACATATTTTTAATTAGGAAACTGAACTTATTATCGGTTAACTTCTTATAAATTATTAACTAATGATTAACAATCATTCAAACGACTTAGTTATTCATTATAGTTGGAAATTTTGAATATTGTTTATATGACTAGGGGGGTTTCCCCAAACGTTATCACATATATTTTAATAAAGATATCATCCATGAAAACACCTTGCAAGTCATTGGCGTACAATAGCTCCGAAATATTAGCTTTCTGCATGAATTTAGCATTTTGATTAAAACTTTCGTGTCATGTTCGGCGAATGTTTTGACGATTAATTTCTAGTATGTTGTTAATATTATCCATAAACCGGATTTGTGTGTTAAATATTTTCTCGAAACCGATTGTAACTAAAATTTGATAGAAAACATAATAAATCAGGAGTAATACTAATGCTGTATATTGAAATAGCAAAATTTTTATCATTTAAATTGAATAAAAGCTTACCGTGAGGCAATGTCATGCTGCCATCTACTAGTAATATTTAGAAGTATTTGTACCAATTTCTCCATTTGCTATCTTGTGGCGCCATCTCTAGATTTTATTGATAGTTAATAGAATAAAATCATTAGCTTTTTGCCATTGAAAGTGAATGTTTCATTAATATTGCATTTTAATCATTTATATGATTATTCAGAATGTAAATAGTATTTTTTTTAATGTGGTGTTCTGTATTTTATATTATAGTATACAGAACATATCCAAATATTTAAATATGTAAGTCTACTAAAAACATCAACAAATCCTTATTTCGTTTAATTAAGAGCAAGTTATATTATTAAAATTTATTTTACTGTGAATTATGTATTCCCTGAATATTTTAAAATTCTTTGCCAGTGTATTTTTAATCAAATATATTAATCGAAGGGAAATTAGAACTGAAATAATTTTTATTTCTTTAGTTTAAATATCGATGAAGGAAAATTCAGACTATTTTCGCAGAAATCAAAATTGTACGAAGGCAGAAATATTTTGAATGTAAATTTTGTTTGACATAAAAAAAGCATTATATTCTTTAAATGTAAATTTTAATTAAGTGTTATCAATCATCGTAAATTGACGAAAAACCAGATATGAAAATAAAGAAATCTGAAATAATATTTTTTTACAAACTTTTGTTTATAAAAAGGTCAGGAAATTTGTATTTACTAATTTTCAAGGCTATTATTCATCAATTTTTATTTTAATATGAGAGTGCGTTTAATAAAAATAAAGAACTATTCCTATAAAAGTATTCATTTTAGTTTTTGTTTTATCATATTGATTAGGAATATTCCATCTAACATATCCCACAAATAATGATGTATTTAATTGTTCTAATAAAATTAAATATATGTGTGCTGGCGCTCTAGTTAGACTAAGAGCAAGTAAATTTTTCATAAATATACTTTGGAAGGTAAGATCTTTTCGGTACTCGATATGATCTTTTTCATATTTAAATTAATCAAAAAGAAAACACAATTTTGATATTTTCCCATTGTAACTATAAAAATTTAGTTGTTCAAAAACAAATTTTCATCACCTTAAAATTTAAAAATTATCTTTTTAACATTGTTACTGTCATGTAAGAACATGATGTTGTGTTGGGAATTAGGTTTGTGGCGACAACAAAAATCCGTTGGCAAAAAATAAAAATTTTATTATCTGCACGAGCATCTAAAAAAATCAGCTTTTAATAACATATTGCCATTGCATTTAAAAAAGCTCTGATTTTAAAAAAAAGTTAATGACTACAGCAAATAAAACCCAGAAAAATGTCATTTTGAGCACGTGATTATATGAAATGAAATAAATAGGAAATGTGAATTTTTTTAAACAATAAATGCGAGTCAAAGTTTTTTTTTGGATCGTTGGCAATACTAAAGTGACTCATTCGATGAAACAATTAAAATGAATAAAAGTATAACTTAACTTGCACGAGCACGTGGTGCTTGGCCGTTCAAGAAATGATGTTCTGACACGATACACTGAAATATGCATAGAAGATTTCATTTTAATCTTTATTTTTATCGCTCCATAATTATTTTAGGTCTGTTTCAAGGATTTTTTTAAAAAAAATATTTAAAATTTTATTTTAAAGCAACATATTTTATTGTTGAGAAGAAAGACGCAACTGTTTCATTTTTGCCACAAATATTTAATTTTTGCATTTCTTTCCTTCTTTTTGATTAAATTATGAAAGGAATTTCCTTTTTTTTATGCTGAGTAGAATTCTGTTTAAAAAAAGCTTTTAATAGAATCAAAGAAATCAAGAAAAAAGTAAAGAAAAAATGTTAAAGCGTAAACTTAAAAATAACTATTAAGGAAACTTAGGTATATGTTTAATACAATGTACAGAGACAACATATGAACAGAGTCAATACGTGAATTTTAATCTTATCGCCAAGTAAAGTTTAAAAATAGTTTAAACCATTGAAAATACCTTAAATTATTTAATTAAAAAATTTTGGAACCACTAATCTTATAGAACAGGTGGTTTCCGAAGATTAGTATATGATAAATGTACGAATTGTGCCTTATATATATAAATAGCATTTAAAATATTATTCTCTATTTGTAGTTTCCTTACATAATTAAAAATTATTGATCATTTTTTTACAGATTACTTTAAGATTTAATTTCAGAAATTTTTAGGATTTCTCTCATTGTTAAGAAGGAAAAAAATCCGTTACTTTTTTTTAGCCGGGCGCAAACGAAAAATCGCCAAACAAATTTGGCGAAATTCTACCTCATTTGGCGATTTTTCGATTTAAAATCGCTGTAAGAAATTTGGCCGAATTCTACACTATTTGGCAAATTTTTCACTTACGCCCGGCTAACTGAAAAGTCCCAAAAATCCGATAAGTATTAAGAATATTATCAGATTTCTGGCTGATCACTACACAATCGAGACAATCATACAAGAATATTTAAATGACCTTTTAATTGTTCTTGGAATGTAAAGGCTCTTCAGGTTGTAAATAGATATTCTCAATTGTCTCGAATTTGGAAAAAATATATTTGTCTCAAAATGGGGAAAAAACTTTGGCGGTAAGGTATTATTTTTAACTTAAAATAAAAGCCAATAAGTGTTATTTACTTGCCATTTCTGTTTATTCTACATCTTTTAAATAATCTTGCCAAAAAAAAAATAAAGATTAAAATGAAATCTGCTATGCATGTAATTCAATTCATCATGTCAGAACATAATTTGTTAAACAGAATAAAGTTAACATTAGCAGCATATTGGTGCTTTGAGATCGGGACATTTTTTATTTCTCTACTGATATCAAAAATAAATCCACTTACTACATTTTCCATGCATGAGGACACTATAAATTGACATTATAGTCAAAATCAAAATAATTGCAACAAAGTTATTCGTTCATGTTCAATAATTGGTTAGTATACATCTTTATTTTAAAAAGAACTCGGACATAATTTGAAGACATTTTGTATGAAAAGATCAAATTCTATGTCTAACATAATCTTAGGACTGAAAAAAATTATATGTAAAAGAAAAAGACTCCACTACCATACTGAATTATACTGATAATAATCAATACTGACATATATAACCAAAGATAGTATGTGTTCATAGGACTTGTTATCTTTGTGTTATTTTTTAGATAAACATTTCAGATACTTATTGATTTATTATATTTAATTTTAATTACATAAATATGAAAATATTCATTATTTCTTGTTTTTGATTATGCACGTTACAATCCGAACAGAAATAAGCACAAAGTTTGAATTATTTTTACATTACATAGAAACGTTATTGTTCCATGAAATGAAAATACTTTTTTAAATTAAATTTTTAAAAAAGTGTACAAGTGAATTTAAAATCCTTCGTTTGTTCATTAAACAATGAAAGACTTTGACTTAAAGTCAGGAACTAGAGTTATAATTAGTAGCAAGTATAAAGAGTTCGATAGGAACTTTCCTTTGTTAATAATTATAGTATTACTAAATCGAAAATTTATTATACAAAATAAAAATTAATATTTAATATTGGAATTCAATTCAAGAATTGAAAAGAATTTCCTGAAAAAGGTTTCCTCCACTTTTAAAACAAACCGCTGCTATTTTAATCATTTCGAACACAATCAGCCCAAATCATTTTCTTGATTAAAAAGAAGCAATGATCCGAAATTAATTTTTCTATTCTTGGCGCTATGAAAAACAATATGCGATTAGTTCTTATTTTTCTTTCAGAATAAATAAATATCCATTCTTTTTATCCCAAACAATATCTATCCTTCATTATTATAATAAAAATCTAGGATCAAAACGAACGGGAACTTTAATTACTTCAAACAGAATACGCTTTCATCAGATTTCAGAACAAAAGAATATCGTCTGCGTCTTTTTTTAAAACAGACGATCGCTGCTTTTCTGAGACAATAGAAGCCCGAAGCCAATTGGATGCATTTAAAACCAATCCAGCCAATCAATATTTAATCAAGCTTTGTGAAGAGAATACAATGAAAAAAAAAAGTATAGTCCAACCAAAAGCTTTGTTTCTTTTATTGCTCAATGCTGAAAAGTAAACTACTGGTCCAATCAGGGAAGACCTTTACGATCTAGAATTAAATGTTCAGAAAAGAGAAAAAGTTTTTTGGAGCTTTTTTTTTTAGAGTAAAGTTTGAGTTTGACATTAATAAAACTTTTGGAGCGTGATAATGTACTTGGAAAGGAAAAATTTTTATTGCTATTTTCTACTACAGCGACGAAGGCAATGTTTGGCAAGATGGCCGCGATTTTATTTGTCTTTTCTGTTTTTGAGTGAAGGAATAAAACGATGGGTTTTTGATATCAGGCCAATGTTTAAATTATGATTGTTGCTTAAAAGTGTTCTAAAAATGGAATTCAGTCCCGAAACTCGTAAAATGTGGAGATTTTGAAAAGTTATGAATCGGAAATTTTTGTACATAGATAAAGATACCGTAAATGGAACTGGGTCAATGAAAACGTCTGATTAGGAAGGGACTGAGATTGATATCTGTGGACACTGAGAACAAAAATATTTTCCTTTTATTAATATATTTTTTAATGATTTAAGTTATTTTTTTAAACTAATGGTAAAAATATCTAATTTATTTTGAAATGAAATCAAAATAAAGATAACGTAAAGTTTACTGGTATTTTGGACATTTTTTTACAGCTTCTGGTACTTGTATCATTGCATTTGAGTCGATTTTTGTGTTTTTATATAATCGAGGCAAATTAACTGCAGGGATCTGATATCTGAAATGAAACAAATATTGCCACAGTTGCAGTTATTTTCGAAATTTTCTAAATTCATTTTTATTTATCAAGATATTAAAAGTTCCAATGGTTTATCTCTTTGTTAATATTGAACAACAAGATATTTTTACGTTCCAAAAGTTGACGGTATGGAATTTTTCGCATAATTTCTCCTTATTCAAACGATTTTTTGAAATGATGAATTAACATTATTATTGTTGAAACTGTTATTAAACACTTCAAATTCAAAAGCAGTTGCAGGTCGACAGCAAAAAAGTGAATCTATTTCTAGATATCAGATGCATGCATATCGTTATCTTAAACAAATGTCATATTGGAAGTGGAAAACAAACTGTTGCCATTTTTCTTTTTCAATAAATAAGAAAAAATTATTTAGTTTGTGATTATCTTTCAATTCTATCTCAAGAAACTATTAGATTATGATGACAAAGAATATTGGTACTAAATTAATGAAAAGAGGAAGCAATTTTTACTTTTGGTCTGGGTGATATTTTCTATAGGTATATATGCCACTGGTAACAAAAGTATCAAAACTAAGAACTCTTAACAAGTTTAATCCATTCCTGCATTTAAAACTTTAAACGAACTGTTTTTGAATATATTTAAATATTTATTTCATATAACTTGGAAACGGATCTAATGGCTCTAACTTCATAAGCCAGATGACATCTAATGGACTGATGCGTCTTTTTTTGTCTAATGGTTTTGTAACTCGGTTACAAACAATGGTGTCAAAGTTTCTGTCCTTGACCTTCATTTGTCACACTAACAATTTGGATCAGATTATATATTTAAGTAAATACTCTCTAAGTTTATGTAGGTGTTTATCCTGAAAATAAAAGGGATTTTAAACAAACCTCTCACATTTATATAACTAACTATTAGTACCTTTTTCTATATTCTCTCATGCTGGTAATGTCATATAGCGCCATCTAGTAAATTTTTGTGGTACTTGCATTATTGCAATAGGATAATTAGTTCCTCAAAATTTTGTGAGATGGCGCTATGTGCCACTATCCGAATACGAATACGTTTGACTCACATCCAATAGAAACAACGACGATTATTATACTGACCAATCAGGAAATTTTAAATTAAAGACAGTCATTACTTATTTTATTGAAATGACTAGCTCAGATGTAAAGAAGATGGAAAAAATGTTTATACGTAATCAATATGTGATGAATACCTAAACATTTTCTCCGAAAAAACACGATTAAAGATATTTGCCTAGTAGCACTCGGTCTTCCGTGTTATACTACTTTTAACGTCTTCGTGATGTATTTTGTTTTTGGAACTCTTTTATCATTGCTCTTTGTTATTGATTTCTTCTGATTAGGACTCTTTTATCATTGCTCTTTGTTACTGATTTCTTCTGATTAGGACTCTTTTATCGTTGCTCTTTGTTATTGATTTCTTCTGATTAGGACTCTTTTATCGTTG
>JAOUZG010051295.1:2394564-2411748 GCA_026289955.1 Argiope argentata
TTGTTATTGATTTCTTCTGATTAGGACTCTTTTATCATGGCTCTTTGTTATTGATTTCTTCTGATTAGAACATTATGGTGGGCAGAGATGGCCTAGTTGGTAGAGCGTTGAACTCGTACTCCTTAGATTACCGGTTCGAAGCTCACCGGCCAAAAGATTCCCCGAGTGTGTGGCGATTGGCACTCTTTAAATCTGTTCGTGGTCGCAAAATCCTCCATATCGAGAGTAATACCACTGGGGGTACTGGGTCAGAGGTGATCGTTCTCTGTTCCAGGTCTAAAGTACGATCTGAGATGAATGAAGTCCACCCCCTAAAAAAAGGGTAGTGACGTGCCTGTGTAGCTAAGTCATACTTTTGGCCCTAGATGGCGCTATTTGTAAAACAAAGAGACGCATTTCTTAGGCTTAAAATCTGCTGATGGTATTAGCGGAATCTTGTCCACGGTAAAGTCCCATTAGTCACAACAACAGAACATTATGGGTTAAAATTAATACAAATAACATAGATTAAATACATAGTCACGAAATTACAACATTTTTTTCTGGAACAACCAGTTTCAAGATAATAAAAAGAGTTTTACAGATATTTCTAACACATGCTGAACGGACGACAGGTCCACGTAGTTCGGTTTTAGAGCCCATTTGGAGAATTTTGTTACTAAAATGGAGGATCCAAAATATTCGAGAATTTTGATGACAGCTCTGCTGGATTTCGACTTTCAGCCTTTGTTCTAGAATATTCGATGCCCTGTAATAGTAGTTATAAAAAAGCGGCATTTATCATTTAGCCCAAGTGATTATTCGAGCGAAGTCCTAAGCAAATTTCTTCAAAACATTCTATTCTACTGTGGTTTAACATTTCAATAGTTTATTCATACGCTATTGTTCACTTCAAACGCTTCTTCATCGTCTTTTGCGAATATGAATTCATACTTTTGTATAGAGTAAAATGTTTTCATTCTTTGTTTTACCCGTTGAACTTTTTCCCTGTATGAGTCATAGATGGATCGAGGAAATTTTTCGTAACAATATATTAAGTAATCGGATACTCACATCATATTTCGGTTTGATACACTGAAGTGCCCCTCCCCCCTAAAAAAAAGCTGGCACACCTATCTAATATCATGAAGAGCCACCATGAGCGAAAGAAATGCTACAGCACGGCACGGCATGGATTCAACGGATTTGTGAGGATATTCTGTAGACAGTTCGCACCATGAATTCTGCAGGGCAGTCCAGAAAGCCATGGGAGTGAGAGGTGGTGGGGATCTCCTAAAGACAGCACATTGCAAAACATTCCAGATACGGTCGATAATGTTCAAGACAGGAGAATTAGGTGGCCAGAGAGAGGGAAAGAAATTCAGAAGAATGTTCCTCAAATGTTATTAAACTTTCCTTATTGAAATGTATAAAACTCGTAGACTTTTTAAAATGATATTTTCAACCATACTCAGCTAAGTTTCTGATAATGCCGCTTATTTTTAATTAAATTATTTTATGCAATTCAAATCGTTCTTAAACTTGTAAATACATAATGCCGAGATGTAATATTTTTTATTGTTGTTGTTTCTTATGGCACTTGCCATGGACAAGTTCGCTGAGGTAGTCAGCGATTTAAGCCTAATCAGCGTCTCTTGTTTCAAGTAGCGCCAACTAGGACCAAGAGTACGACGTTTTGCTACTCACTCATCATATTCTCTTACACTGCTCCTTTTTACAGGAGAGCACATTAACACATTTTACAGATAGAACACAGAAGAACAACCATGCCCGAACCGGAACACCCAGATCACGGGATGGACGCGCTATCCTTATGTCAGGATGCCGCCTAATTAATTATTTCTCTAACTGTTAAAGAAGCAAGGTAATTAATTATTTTATCAAGGGCAATTTTTTGGTCCAATTTCAAATTTTCTGTTACATTAAAATAAAATTTATTTTTAATTCGATAAGTAATTTATCGTTTAAAAATGGAAAAAGTAACATTGTCCTTGACATTTAATTAATTTTTTAAAATATAAAATCCAAAACTAAACACTTCCTATTTTTCTCTCTTGTGCCCCGGGAACTACCATAGATATAATTTCGACTCTCCTTCCTTGTAAATACGGACAGACAGTCAATTCGAACACAGTGTAAAAACAGGTTTTAAATTATATGATGATCACGCCTTGTTGTACATATGTTTCTCTACAAGTCAACTTTCTCTTTTTATAAACTACTCTTTATTAATTATACCTGAATTTTATAGCTCAATCATTTAATAGAACTGAAAAAAAAGAACTGAAGTAATTGTTTTTATTATATTTTTTAAATATTTAATTCAATATCATATAAATATCTATAATTGACACCATTAAATTAAACATTTTATACAAAAGAATCAAGAATATTTTTTTTTGTCAAAGAGCAGAGTATCAGTAGTTAAAAAGCTAAAGAGCTCAAGTTGGAATTTGTTTTAAGTTGGGAAACCATTTACGGCAAGGATTTTTATTGTCAAAACTTTAAACTATCTATGAAAAAAAAAATCTTAAATACGAACAAATATCTAGCTAACCATGATTCCGTTAATCTTTTGCATTGGAAAGATATTTTTTTCAAAAGCTTTTGCTCTTTTTTTAGGGAAGAATTTGTCCTTTGGAGTAGTTTTTTTAAGTACTTTTTCAAACGCTATTTTTTTCTCAATTTGAAGCACAGATGAAGCTTTAAAAAATTATAGCATAAGAAAGACATTCGTATTTTTTTTCTTTAATTGCAATGCCAGAATAAATAGTTTGAAGAAACTGCTACCTCTTAAATGGTTTAGTTTTTTTAAATGTATTCTTTTTTATTAAGGTGCATGTTGGGTAACTTGAGTTCTTCTAGAACATCGTAGTCATAAAGTTCGACATTTTTTTTAAAATTTTATTTATTTTTTTTGTTCCAAATCATACAAAATCCAAAGTACCGGCGAATAAATTGAATAACTTATAAGAAAGGTTTTGTTGTTGCACCCGGAAAAAGAAATAAAAAAAAATATTTACTCAAAACAGCTCCACTCGACTCGTGCATTTTATTTCGAAACATGAATTACGTTCTTCTTTTTTTTATTATTGTTATTCTTTAGCTTTGTTTGTCAGCGAAAAGATCAGAGTTTTAACTCAGTCTGGAATAAAAACATTCCAACTACAAAGGAAAATACTTCAGCTGCGGGGACGTTCTGAAGGATCAAGAGAACAAAAGAAAAAAAAACTATTTTTGATAAACTACACAGACTACGATACGCGCAGACGACTCAATTTCATTTAATTTTGTTCCTCGGAATGGCGACCAGGATAAATGTTCTTGTTTCCCAGAGTATACTTTACATTTTCTCATTCACGTCTATTTCCCGAATAAAAATTTGTCCATCTAAACCATCGGTTCTGAAACGAAATGGTTTGTTTCTTTTTGTTTATAAACCAGCGATTTCCCGAATTCAAAATGCAGCTGTTTTTTTTTTTTTTTACTCGAACGATACTGTGCTTTACTTAAAATTATATCGATTACAAATTCATGTAAAATACGAATCAGTTGTTTTCATTTTCTTACTGTCTGCTCTTTAAGTGATTGGTATACATAAGATCATTCGTTTTTCTTTTATAAAATAGAAAAATTTCTTGAGATTTGAGAATATTTTTTGATTAACCGGAATTTTTAAATAACAAAATAAACAACATGAAAAGAGATTTTATAGTTTTTTTTATTCGTTTCCATTTATAACGATTAATCAATTCAGTCTCAAAATGTTGTGTTGTTTAGATATTTTTGACCTTCAAAAGCTTAAAAATATCTTTTTATCATATGAGAATATGGTGCTGTTTTCGTTAGGAATTTTCGAATAATTGAAGGAAGCTAATTGAAAGCTTGAAAGAACGTTGGCAATAAATAAAGCATAAATGGCAATATTCATCAATATCTTTTAATCGCAATTTTTTACCTGCTTTTACAAATATTGCATTATTACTATGTGCGATTCTTTCAAAGCAGATGCGCTTTTAAAAGGTTCACCTCCTTTTACCAGTATTGCTTTTTCAAACTGGTTTAAACTACTTAATGACTTAAATTAGGACAATTAATGTCTCATAATAATATTCTCACGTGATTTCTTGAAATTTGCAACAGTATATTTAATTTTTTTCTTTTTTAAAAAACTATTTCTATTGTTTTATCATGTAAGAACATGATGTTGTTTGGGTTAGGAAGTTTTGATGTCTCCGAAATTTAAGGGAAAAATATTTTTATCTTCTTTTACCAGTATTGTATTATTATTATATATGCTTCTTCGACAGAAGATGCGTTTTTTAAAGGATGAGGAAGAACTATGGCATCATAGCTGTTATTTCATCTCAAATCTGTTGAACTCCAAAACTTTATCTATCAACTAGAAAAAGTGAAATTGAAATTTTTTTTAAAAAAATTATCACTATATATAAATATACCTATATATATATATATATTATAGAGTGATAGAAATTGATAGAGAAATCTCGTGATTGTTTCAAAACGGTTGAAACTGGCTAATGACTTAAATTAATTAATACAAATAATAATTTAAAAATAATAATTTTCTAACGTGATCACTTGACATTTACGATGGGAGATTTCATTTTCTTTTGATTTAATTTAGTTTATTTCGTAGAAATTTGTAATTTTTTTTCTCGTAAAAGTCGGAATTTCGTTATTGTTTTTATTGTAAAGTTAGAAGTTCGAACTTTCGACGCAACTCTTGATGTACTTGTATGTTGTAATTTTATATTGTTTCGCATACCTGATAAAAATAAAACAATTTCAGAGATTTACCAGGAGACTGTCATTTAACTTTTTAATTAATTTTTTCAAAACAATAAGTACAAAATTTATTAATATATTTGTGATCAAATTTGATTTAAATGCCACTTTAATTTCCATTTTTTGAAAGTTTTTGCTTATACGTTATACGGATAATAATTTAATTGTTTGAAAATTGTGGAAATGAGTAAAGAAATATACCTGAAATTATTGAAAACCTAATTTATTGAATTTTAAAATGATGAGAAGAATGTGTCCCTTTGAAGACGTTCTGATAGTGTGAATGCTACTGTCGGAATTAAAAAATATATAAATAACAATGAAAAGACAAAACGAAATCTACGATCGCAAATTTAAAGTTATCATATGAGAGCCTTATATTTTTAAGTCATTATTTGTCATAATTAATTTAAGTCGTTAACCAGTTGAAACAATCATGAGACTTCAATACCCCTCTCTCTTTATATTGATATATATAAATGTACATAATGATGATTTTTTTAAAACTCATTTTCAATTTTTCTTGCTGGCAAACAAAGTTTTGGAACTCGGCCAATTTCGAGATGAAATAACAGCTATAATGTTATAGTTCTTCGTCAGCCTTTTAAAAACGCATCTGTCGTGAGAAAGTATATGCACTAATAATTCAATACTGGTAAAAGCAAGTAAAAATATTTTCCCCGTAAATTGTGGAGACATCAGAACTTCCTATCTAAAACGACATTATGTTCTCGCACGATAACAAGAAGATGCAAAAATCCTTTTTTTTGTTATTATATTTTCGCAAGTTATGGTTAGACAAATTTCAAAATTTCGCTTACTTTTTAAGAAATTAAAATTCTAATTTCAAAACCATCGTCCCAATTCAAAGAAGCATGCATAATAATAATGCAATACTGGTAAAAGCAGGTAACTCATAAAGCAGACTCTCCGACCCGCAACGAAGACACACGGATTAACCATAGAAACTGAATGACCGGACCACATCACCAAAAATTAGCGGGAACTATGATAGATTCCTAATGGCCATCACCGGCCACGGTCCAACCCTCCCCGTAGAAAGTATGCCCCGTTATCGATGGGAGGAGCCTAACCCCCACCTATTAGTATATCCACCGGGTTGGGGAGATCGAACCATTATACCGGAAGCATTTCATCCCGAACTAAGAGGTGCTCCCCCGGAGGGGTGGTAAAAGCAGGTTAAAAAAATTCTTCAACCGATTATTTCCGGCGACCCATTATTTTTTTTGTCCGTAAATTTTGAAGACATAAAAACCTCCCAACCAAAACAACATCATGTTCTGAAATGATAATAATAGTGACAAATTGTCAGTGAAGGATTTTTTAAAAAAATACTCTTCAAATGTTTTAAACAGTTCAAATCAATAATGTTTGCGTACATAATATACGCCCTATTACATTGTTATAGGGCTTATATTACACTCATAATCACTGTTATGATATCTTCACGATATTATCCGATATGTATTCAAGATATTGAAACTATATCTGTCCAATGTCCAATATATATATATATATATATAAAGTTATAATTTAGAAATTACTGAAACTACAATTATAATTAAGTGGAAAGATAAAGTATTTGTAAAGATAATTCACAGGAAATTTCTTGATAGAATTTTGCAAACAATGAGTATACGAAACTTAAAAGAAAAATCAGATTTTAAAAAGAAAAAAAGATTAAAATGAAATCTGTTATCCATATTTCAATATATCATGTCATAACATCATTTCTTGAACGGCCAAGCACCACGTGCTCGTGCAAATTAAATTATATTTTTATTCATTTTAATCGTTTCATCGAATGAGTCACTTTAGTATTGCAATCGATCCAAAAAACTTTGACTCGCATTGATTGTTTAAAGAAAATGTCACATTTCCTCTTAATTTCATTTCATATAATCACGCACTCAAAATGACATCTTCTAGGTTTTATTTGCTGTAATCATGAACTTATTTTTTTAAATCAGAGCTTTTGTAAATGAAATGGCATCATGACATTAAAAACTGATTTTTTTTCAGATGCTCGTGCAGATAATAAGATTTGAATTTTTCGCCTATGCGTTTTTGTTGACGCCACAAAACCTCATTTCTAAAGCAATATCATGTTTTGACATGATAAAAATGGAAGTAATTAAATGAATTGAAGTAAAAATCAATTCTGATTAAATGTAATAAAAGTTATTCTTACGTGGGAAAATATATAAAATTTTATAAAGAAAATCGAGGAATTTTTTTCGTGTATTTACAAGCCGTAATTAAAAAAATCGATCATATTCATTTGGTAAGAAGAATATTAGAATACAGTCAAATTTCGTATAATAGGCACATTGTACAACGAGTGATTAAACATAATTAACAAAACAAAATGCAAAGAAAAGCGACTCGCTAAGCGAGCGATGTTTCGTAGAACAAGTGGCAAGGACACATCGCGACGTTACATTTTGGATGGCTCGCATTAAGGGTTTGAGCGAGTAGCAGTGAAGTTTTAATCGGTGAGATTTTGCCTCTGATCAAGATTATGGAATTATAATCGAATAGATCTGACATGGATAAACTAATGGAATTACGTCACCAGAATTACCGAAGAAATTATTTCTGTGTCACAGTAAAAAGCTGCGGAGGAGAATTTGTAAAGGTAGAAAGAAGTGATAAAAACATTGTTACTGTTAAAGTATATAATGCAATCTATTTTATAGAATACCTATTTATTCCATGGAATAACTGATCGTGTTCATTTAAGTGTGTAATATGTTATTAATTTGACACTTTAACTAGTTATTCTATGAAATAACTAGGTATTCTATAAATTAACCAATGAGAGACAATTAATGTGCAAAATAAACAGTTTACCTAAAATGAAATAACTAGGTATTCTATAAATAAACTAATGATAGACAATTAAAATGAAAAAGAAGCAGTTTATCTAATTTATGCAGCGTATAAATGATATTTATGGAAACGTACCATAAAATCATTTGCTACAACAAGTATTACTAAAATGCCACTTGGAATTACAAAAAACATTATTTCTAAAACAAAAAACATTTTTAATGACACACTGGGTTTTACAAGAACATTTTTTTAAATCCCTGACCATCCCTAGACTTTGAGCTATAGCAACCGACATGTGCGATATTTCTACATCAGGTACTTCTTCGATTTTAATTAATTTTTGTTCGCAAACACTGAACTGGGATCGGGGATGTAATTGTTTTATGCGGCCGTTTCTTGTGCCCAATTGGAAAAATCCTTCTTCAATTATTTTTATGATGATCGCTAAAATAGATTTGGCATCACCTTTTCCTGTGCCAACTTCAGGCACTGGGATACGGACGGTAAACCCCACAGAGGCTTCAGAATGAGATTTAGGGGTGAGATTCAGAATGAGTTGGGGTGGAAGGTAAATGTATTTGTCTTGCGAGATATATGATATAGATTATTTTACACTTCAACGGGCTGCAGATCATTATTCTGTGAAATAACTTGTTAAACCATGAAATACAAGATAATTTTACACTTTAACGGACACGATCAGTTATTTCATGATATAATTAGGTATTCTATAAAATAACGGATTTCATACTTTAACGGTAACAACAATACAGAAATAAACATCTAGTGAAATAAGGAAAATCGTGGAAAAATAAAATATGATATAACAGTATTCAAGGATGTCACAAATTCATTTATTGAGAATTCTCTGTCTAATTTTTTATCAAATTTTGATGCGAAGCCAAAAACAATTTTTAGACAAACCGCAATGACAAAAAATATCTTAGACAATTTTCTAGCAAAAAAGCATGCACGAAAATAATAAATTATTACGTTATTAAATTTTTTGAGAATTATTTTGGAAAGGAGAGCATTGTTTTATTTTACATAGATTCCCATGAAAAAATTGTTTTATTTAATGAATTCGCATTATGAGTGAGATTTGGAACTGAGAAATGAACTTTAAGTAAGATTACATTATAAGAGAGAGAGAGAGAGACTCCCCCCAGTCTTCTACGTAGTAAAATTTTAATTTTAGTGCAAATATTTAAATATAACATTAAGAATTCGTTAAGATCAATGACTTAGGAGTTACACTTAACAGAAATTAAACATTTCTTAATCTGTTAAAAAGATTGAAGTTATAGAACATGGTAATAGAAGAAATAATATTTAGAGACAAATATTATAATATTTATACAGGGAATAACATTCAAACCTTTTTCTTTATTTTAAAAGATGATGATATATTTATAGATAAGCTCTGAATTGAATGAAAAAATTCTTATTGTTTATTTGAGGAGATGTCTTTCTCTAAACTTTTCCACTAATTGATTCTGTTAGTGTGACAGTTGGAAAGAAACTTCTTCAAAGGAAATAAAATTCTGTTAAATGCTATCATTTTTTTAAAAGATAATATTAATATTCATTGAAAAGGACAGTATTATAAACTACCTTTTCGGCAATCTTATATGATTCAAAATAAAATAGAAAATTATTATTTTGATTTGCGTTTTTCTACGAATATTTATTCTCACAAAAATATAGTACAAAATACTGTTCATAGATGGCGATAGCAGTACTGATGCCTGGATAATTTTGCTCTTATCGAATTCTTTCGTGTTACAGTATCTTAACAAAGAAAATGATCGAACAGATGTTTATTTGATCTCCTCGAATTTTACAAAATACGAAAATAACACACTTTTGAAAAATGTGGTGGAAATTAATAATCGTTTGCAGAGGAATGGAAACAAGGAAGTCAAAGTTTTTAAAATATATTAATTCACACCTTTAATTATTAGTAATAAACATTGTTTAGAATTCGAAGACGCACATAATTGTTTTTTTCTAAATGAGAAAATACATAAAATCTAATGTATTTTATTTAAATTATAACTGAAATTTGAAAAATTTCGTATATATATTTTTTAAATAAATGTAAAACCGTGATAGGATTCTAATTTCTTCATAATTTTTGATTAAATGTAAAAATTATTTTTTATGTTTTTTTGTATATAACAAAACATTTTATTATAATTTCAAATACAATGCTATATATTAGTATTTTTTCAAACGCGAAATTTGAAATTGTATTTTTGCTTCTTAAAAATACTTGTTTAAAATTAATTAAAGATTAGATTCCTAATGTTTTAGATATCGATCTGAGCTTAATTTAATTAGTTTAAAGATAATTCTAAATCTCTTTTAAATTATTACTTTAAAGTTTCTATTTGTATGTATTTTTTTCAAAAGAAAATAAATTATAATTTGTAAACAATACATACTACTATGCAACTGAAGTTTCAAAGTTAGCTTACATAAAAATTCGTTTGAAATATCCAAATTTTTTTTTCTTTCAACAACGGTGTGTCATTGCTGATTTTAAAATTCCTTCTTTTTAATATCTTAAAGGCAACACTTTAGACTTACTATAAAAATGATTTTTTGCCATCTTAAATTTTTAAATCTCCATAATTAATTAGAGTTAATAATTTTACTATCTAAAAGTCAGCTTTTAAAGCTTAAAGAAATAACAACAAACTTTTACATAATTTGCATGAATTAAATAAATTAAAAATATTTTTTTCTGTATTTAGTCAATTGGATAAAAATTTAATTCAAATTCATGCTATTTAAAAACTAAATTTCCGATTTCTTTTTATCTATTATACTGCAAGTACTGATTTTCATAGCCTTTTTTTTATCTATACATTTATACACTTTTAACATTATAAAATTTGATATATCAAATACATGCAAAAATTGATAAGCAATATTAATAACAATTCCATGATATAAAATAAAGAATAACATATGAATGTTTAAAAATTAATTACAATGTGTGAGATTAATTAAGTAGAAAGTATTTTTGTCTATTAATTATTGAAACTAAAAATTAGTTTTAAGAAATACTTCAGAGATTTGAAGCCTTTAGATGGGAAAAGGAAATAAATTTATTTTAAAAAAAGAGTATTTTATAATATCTAATAAAATATTTACTGATTACTGGACTTCATAAAATTGCCTACAGTCTTATTTTATCAATTTAAATGAATTTCAATCAATTTAAATTAATTAAATTATCAATTTATAATTATTTTATCACTATAAAAGATTATAGCCCATAGGTATAAGAATCTCTTCAATTGGCATAAAATTGTTTACAATATTGATATTGTTCTTATTACGCAATATTCAAAACATTCAAGATGGCGGACAATATCTTTACGCTATTAGAATATATTTGTTGAATACAAACCCATACTGAAGTAAATCTTGAGTTTAGCATTAAATAATCTGAACTCTTTCGTAAAATGTGTCACGTAATGTTTCCACAAAATATCAGGCTTGGTTTAGATTTTTTCTGTTGCCAAAACATAAACTAAGAAATGTTAATAGCTTTATTAGGTGTTAAATAATAATAAACTAATAAATATTTTGTAACCTTATTAGGCTACATAACATTGGAATAAAACCTAAGCTAACCGTCTTTTTTCAATTAATTAGCTGTATTATTGTCGGTTTGGTTTCCAAGTTTCCAATTAAATTTTCGAAGAATAATTTCAGATTCTTTATCCGAAGAAATGATTTATGCTTCATCTTAATGTATCAGTCGTCGAATTTCTGTTTTTAGTTTCTATTAATTCTTCATAAAAATATTTTTATTTTTACCCTAATAACTTATATGCCTATAAAGTACAGGTATTAAAACTATATATTTATGAGATTGCATCAAAAAACCATTAATAAGTTAACTTTCGTCCTATTTAAAAAGGGTACTTTTTCACTAGATTGGCGACAGCAAAAAATCTCCCAAGAAATTTGGCGGAATTCCACAATATTTGGCGATTTTTCGCTTTAAAATCACTATAAGAAATTTGGTGGGATTTTACATTATTTGGCGTTTTTTGCTGTCGCTTGGCTAACGGTAAAGTGCCTTAAAAAGCATATCCGAAATTGGAAAACCGATGAAAGCAGACTTTCGGGTTCCAACTCACGGATGTTTTATTCGTGACATAATAAAAGGAATGCATTAAAAGCTTATATAAATAGAACATATTAAAATTTTTTGCATAATAACTAAACTAAAACAGAAAATATTCATCGCTTTTTCAATAAAATACAGAAAAATACTTGAAATGCTATTTTACTAGAATAAAAACATCGGAGAATAACTGGTACTGATTTCTTTAGAATTATAATTTAGAAGGTAAAGTATTGTAAAGTATTCAAAATAAGGTTTCGAAAGCTAATAGATAACACTGTTTTTGAACAACTTTTTTTAAAAGATTGGAAAATCAATTATAAAAGATTTCTTCAAGCATGATTGAATTATTTGTGATCTTATTATATAGCTACCGCATTAATTTAACGCGAAATATTAAGGATACAGGCTTTATAGTTAAACATAATGCCCTTAAATTTTCGCTATGCAAAATTGGTTCCTGAAGGTAGTGTTTTTGAATAAAAATAGATGTGTTTGGATAAGCATAATAGCTTACAGCCAATGAAGAATTTGTTGAATATATTTATTAGGTACAAAACACGAATGATTTAAAAGTAATATTTTGCGATAGTTTATAATCTAAATATGCATAAAAGATTAAAAGAAAGAAATCGTTGATTTAAGCGATTTTTAATATTTTTATCGTCCATTGTACTCCTAATACATAAAAAGAAATATTTAAAAATAATATATTTTTAAAAGATAATCGTTTGGTGATAGATATTTTTGAGATATTCTGTTTGGATTACTTCTGAAATTAAATTAAATTAAATTAAATTTCAAAGAAAAAAATTATTTCACTGCAGCACTAGTTTCGTTAATAAATTTATTTGGGAAACAAAAATAAGATGAATTAATTTAATTTGTTTATATCTTAAGAATATTTAATTAAATTTGAATTCCAAAATTATAATTAAATTGTTCAAATAAAAAATGATTTTATAATTTCGTTTGCATTTTACTTGTAATTAAAAAAAATAATATTTATTTTCCTTTTTTTTACTTTTATACTGAATTTATCTTTTTTTTAATATAATACTCTTCATTATTTGTTCTTTTAATATTTTTTTCAAGATTTTTAAAATTTTAGTATGGAAGGTAAAAGAGTCGAATGTTTCAAAATAATAAATATTATTTTAAAAAGTAATATTCGTTATTAATTTTTAAAATAATTATAAATACTAATTATTAAAAATTAATAATATTTATCAATGGCTTAATAATACGACTTCGAAGCAATACATTAAGTCCATGAATAGCTGTAAAAACAATTTAATAGATCTTTATAAACTTCTGTGAGTTACACAGTGGATTTTAATCAATCGAACTTTGAAACTATTAAGGTAATATCGAAGGGTGGAAAATCCAAATTCAAGATATCGAAGAAACAGATTTTGACTCAAGAACCATTGTTTTAATGCAATTTGCATGTATGCTTAAGAATTTTCTCAAATTTCCTCAGTCAAGAAACTAATAATATTCAAAGTAGATTTTTCAATATATTATTCAATATAAATTTTAATATTTAATATACATTTTTAATATTCAGAACAATAAAATAATAATAGTCTTTTAATCTGTTCTTTCTTCTCCTAATTTTCAAATCTTCTTTCTTCTTTTAATCTTTCTAGTATTCTATCTTCTTTTAATCTTTCAGTTATTAATCAAAACAACAGATTAATAACAGACGTTTAATATATTTAAATATTGAAACATAATTTTTTAATGCAAAAGAATATAATTATTTATTAAAGTTTTTTTTAAAAAAATCATTCCTATCTTACCGAATATATACCATAAAAAAGGAAATTTATTTTTTATTTAATGCTTATTGTTTCGAGATGCAAAATGTTTCATAGATAATTAAATTAGATAATAATAAATTAGATAAAAGTCTATTCAAACCATATCATAATTTCATGTATTAATATGCAAATTGAATAAATTAACATATTATACGACATAATATCAATAACAACAAATTCATGAAGAACTACATCTATAAATTTTGTTTCAAGTGTCGCAAGATATTCTATATTTTGGAACTAACAAACATAGCATAAATTGCGTTTCAGAACGATTAATTTTCGGTTTCTGTAAAATACCCGAGTCATCTTTCACAAAACCTGACAAAGCATTTTATCGAGCGCTTTCATGATTCATTAAAAGATCTCCCAAAGAAGACCTCGGCATATTCGGAAGACGTTAAATGTATCGATTATGTGTGTGAAAGACATTTTCGTATCGATTCCGAAGAATTCTTTAGTTAATAAATGTTATTCTGCGATCAGTTTAATTAATGAGCAAAAGGATATTGACTTAGGTTTGTATATTTACAGGGTATTTGGTACTTGGAATTTCGCGATTATTAATAGATTAGAATAAGATTATATTCTTCCGGGAATTTTATTTAAAGGTTTTAAATAAAATATAATTGTAGTGAAATTAGATTATACATTTTATTGCACATGAGGTTGAAATTAGAAGAGTTGAATTCGATATTAGCCATATATTTCAACTGAAATTTAATGACACAGAACTTTGATGGTGATGTTGTGTCCGCATTTTACCACGGAAAGAGGGGTGCAGTAGCTTCTGAGGGTATGGACACCTGAGCACCCGAGGACAGAAATCTGACTTCTAGCTCATATGAGGTTGAAACACACACGCTTGCAAAATCCCTTTTTACAGGGGTGCATATTCACACACCTCACAGATAGAACATAGAAGAACAACCATGCCCGAACCGGGACTCGAACCCAGGACTCACAGAACACGAGGAAGACGTGCTACCTCTGTGCCAGAAAGCCGGCGACACAGAACTTTATATAATTTAATACAGATCTGATACTTAATATAGAAAATTTAATATTATTACAAACCTGTAATTATGCTTCTAAGCACGAAGAGTGTCATCATAAGAAAGAATGTTTTACCATCAACCCTGTTTCATGCTGAGCGGGTGCTACATCAGTCATCTCAGAACTTGGCAACAAACGGTGAAAAGTTTAACGATGAGCGAGAAATTTAACGATGAAACGGTGATAAACGAACCTTTCGATGACAAAATGGATAATGCTGGAAACTTTGAGAATTTTTAGGATCTGTTTAATAGAAACCGAGATGTGCCCTGATTGGTCTAGAAGGTTCTCGACCAGCCTCCTGGGAGCTATAAAAGGTATGCAGTCTCAAGCTGAAATTGAATTGAACCGGAAGTGGAGTTGGAGTAGAAGATAAGTAGTGTGTCTTCGAGAGAATAGCAAAGCAATAGCGGGGTGCAAACATTCCGTGTTGTTCAATAGAGTGCTGAACTGCTATATGCCGAGTCCTACTGTGGAAACAGTGACTTATAGTTTGTCGAGTAGCCAGTCGTGTGGTAGGGAATCGACAACTAATGCGAGAAGACAGTGATAACTTCAGCCGTTAGAGATACGATAGAGCATAGCTCCGTGGATCCCCTCTCCTGCTGGATTCTAACTGACCTTTTTCGGTGCTGTGGTTATATACTATTTGTGGACTACTATTTGCTGTAGTTTGCTGTTCTTTGCTGGTCTAAGCTGAACATATTTATTTTCTTTGTATTTGTTTCGTTTGTAGGCTCGTGATCCATCTATAAATAAACGTCTTTGTTGTTTTCTTCCAACATCTTCATTTCCCCATCGCCAAATGGGTGAAACTTCAGAATGTTTTTCCTACGCTAACGAAGTTAGGTTTAACATGCTTTCGATCAATTATTTCAAGCGGTTCTGTTCCTTTTCTTGGTGTTTAACGCATTTAAAACCAAGCATTGCTAATTATTTTTTGGATTTTAGTATCATTTTGAAGAAGTATTTTTGAATTAAAATAAAACAGAATAAAGAAAATTAGAAATCTCTAATCTGTATTACGTTACGTTACATCAACTGGCGTAGAAAATTCACGCATTTGCGTTGACCCATTTGGCGTTGAAAATTCATGCCATTTTGACCTCAAAGGGATTTGACTTAATTTTTTCTTTTATATTAATTGTTATATACTATAGATAAGCATGAAGAAGGCGGTATGAAGGTGAAGAATGCGAGTTCAATTTTTGCGAAAATACATACTTTTTGATAAATTATTTATATTAATTGTAATTATTTAATGAAAAGTATTTAAATTGAAATTTTTTGTTGTTGATTTAAGTAGGAACTGATTTCAAAATCTTTTTATATTACTTCATTATTATATTACTTGTTGATTGATTGTTTTTTTTCTTATTAAAGGAAATATTCCTAAACTGGAAAGCATAACTTCAATTCGTCATTTCTAATACCTTATAAGAAGTTCTAAAGTTAGAATATACAGATACAACAACAACCCATCCAAGCCAGTAATTTGATTTTTCTATAATATCTCCCGGTCAACTTTAGCAGTACCTTTTATCGAGTTCCAGAATGATTCATTAAATTTTCTTCCAAACCTCCCTTCGAAGATCGTTGTGTCCTCTGAAGACGTAAAATAATGAGGAAAATGAATCGATTATGCGTGCGTGGGACACTCCAGTATCGATTTTACAGGAATCTTCGGTTAATAAATGTTACTCTCTGATCAGCGTGATTAATGAGAAAGGACAAGATGTTTACTGACAGCTGGATTGATATTTTTACATACTCAGTACCAGGAAATTTCATATTTTTATGTGAATATTTATTATCAGGTCAGAACATTATATTGTTTTAGGAATGAGGTTTTGTGGCGTCAACAAAAACCAGAAGGGGAAAAATAAAAATTTTATTATCTGCTCGAGCATCTCAAAAAAATCAGTTTTTAATAACGCGTTATCATCATTTTAAAAAAAACTCTGATTAAAACAAACAAGTTCATTACTACAGCGAATAAAATCTAGAAAAATGTCATTTTGAGCACGCGATTATATGAAATGAAATAGATAGGAAATGTGATATTTTTTGAAACAATCAAAGCGATGCAAAGATTTTTTTACCGTTTGCAATTCTAAAGTGACTCATTCAATGAATTAATTAAAATGAATAAAAATATAATTTAAC
This sequence comes from Argiope argentata, assembly GCA_026289955.1. Classification (NCBI taxonomy): domain Eukaryota; kingdom Metazoa; phylum Arthropoda; class Arachnida; order Araneae; family Araneidae; genus Argiope; species Argiope argentata. The sequence continues at coordinate 2,411,425 of JAOUZG010051295.1, forward strand.
TCGCACGAGCACGTGGTACTTGGCCAATCAAGAAATGATGTTCTGACATGATACATTGAAATAGGCATAGCAGATTTCATTTTAATCTTTTTACATCTTGTTATAATGCGAGAATGTTTTAGATAGGAGGTTTTGATGTCTCCAAATTTAAGGGAAAAATATTTTTACCTGTTTCAACCAGAATTGCTTTATTATTTCTTATGTTTCTTTGAAAGCAGATGCGTTTTTAAAATGCTGACGGAGACCTATGAAGTTATTTCATATCAAAATCGGTCCAGCACCAAAACTTTGCTAGAAAAACTGAAAACAAAAGTGAAATTTGTA
>JAOUZG010051295.1:2421748-2431939 GCA_026289955.1 Argiope argentata
TCATTAAATGGAAAGATAAGTATAAACTGTTATAACCCTTCATCGCCCTAAAGCTATTGTGCTTATTCAAATAAATCTATCTTTATTCCAAAATGCTTCCTTCTGAATCAATTATCCGCAGCGAAAACTTAAGAACATTATGTTTGATTATGGTAACAGCCATCTTTAATACGTCGTTTAAATTAATGAGAGAACCAAATAAGGGAACATGAATAATTCAACCGTGTTAAGGAATTTCTTTCATGAAAGTCTTATTCCTTTCGGTATTCCAGAATATTACAGCCTATTAACGTGTGAAGCTGTCTTGTTCCGAATATTTTGCAACTTAACTTTTATTTCATGGAGAGCTATTATTTTTAAGAGCATTTATCTTAAGTTTAAATTCCAAGTAACTCTACGAGTTTGACGCCTTTAATGGAATTTATTTATTTTTCTAATCTATAATCATGGATTGATTTGAAAATTTGGTGATAATTAGGTCTTTTACTTAAGCAAATTCTGGTTTGAAATTGAAACGATTAAATTTTTTATTATTATCATGTCTGAACATGATGTTGATTTGGGAATGAGGTTCGAAGCTTCAACAAAAATCCGTAGGCTAAAAGTAAAAATTTCCGTAGGTGAAAAATAAAAAAAATTTATTATCTGCCCGTGCATCTCAAAAAATCAGCTTTTAATAACGCGTTACCATCTCATTTACAAAAGCTCTGATTAAAGAAAATAAGTTAATGACTACATCAAATAAAACCTAGAAAAATATCATTTTGAGCACGCGATTATATGAAATGAAATAAACGGGAAATGCGATATTTTTTTAACAATCAATGCGAGACAAAGTTTTTTGGATCGTTTGCAATATTAAAGTGACTCATTCAATGAAACAATTAAAAGGAATAAAAATATCCTTGAACTTGCACGAGCACGTGGTGCTTGACCGTTCAAGAAATGATGTTCTGACGTGATACATTGAAATATGCATAGCAAATTTCATTTTAATCTTTATTTATTTTAACCTTATACGATGTAGATTCAACTTTTTTGTAACTTATCATGGATAATAAAATAATTAGAGAAAGAAATTATTTATTAATTTGTTTATTTAATGTTAAAGGAAAAGATTTTAAAGAAATTGATTAAATTATGACATATCTAATTAATTCATTTTTGTTAAAGAATTATAGTGTTAAATTTTCTAATTATGTTTTTATTTATTTATCTAATCATTTTATTAAATTGTTTATTCCTCTAATCATTTTATTAAAATATTTATTCATTAATCATTTTACTAAATTATTTAAACATTTTACTAAATTATCTCAGTATTTACTTTATTACCTTTTTTTATTAAATTATTAAATTACCTAAACTCTTTTATAATTTTTTTTAAATTAATTTTATTAAACTATTTGATTATTCGTTATTTTATTAAATTATCCAGTTATTTTTTACGCATTTCTTTCATTTCATTCTACAGATTTATCATTTTTTTTAGAAAAACTTTATGTAGCATACAGTTAAAAATATAATTTTATTAGCGAAATGTAGCAAGAAGATTAATAAAAAAACCAGAAACCAGTCAAATTGAAATATTGTTTGTAACACTCCCTTTTAAAAGCGAATTTAAATACATTGAACTTAATAAGTATTTTAAAATCATGCTGTTTTCTAGAAGATAATATATATTTTTTTCATTGGATGTATTTCTTTAATTCTAGAAAGAACGTTATTTAGAAAATAAAAAATGGCAAATAATATAAATTCTGTATTCACAGAGTTGAATTTAGAATTCTAACAAAAAAATTTTTTAAGCAGAATTCTGCTTGAGAGTTCTGAATATCGCCAATTCTAATATAATTTAAATTGATTTCTTAATTTTAATTATTATCAATTAAAATTTATGTTTTTCATATTGGGTAGTTTATTTTCTTGAATTTTCCGTAAATATTTTAAATGCATAAGCCTAATATGAAGTAATATTTCTAATCAAAATGTTAAATATTATTCTTTTAATTATTTTCCAGATATGACGAGAATAATTTTTCTTTCATTTCGTATTCTTTTGTGCAGACGATTGTCAAAACTTCATCACATCAACATAAATAAACAGCAAAAACTAAATCATGATGAAGATTTTTTTTTGGAAATCATTTGGTTTATACACAACAGAAAGTAATGATTCTTTTAGATTACTTTTTGAAGAAAATCATTTGCGAAAAAAAAAATCTTTCAACTGTTCAATAAAAAATAAAAACTTAATCATGCTAAATATGTTTTTTTGGAAATCGTTTGTTTTGTAGTCGACAAAAACCAATGATTTTTTAGATTATTTTTTGAATGAAACCGTCTGCCAAAAAATTAGTTCAACTGTTATACGCAATCACGTGCTAAAATATATTTTTTTGTCAGTTGGAAGATCTCATCTAAGAAAATAAATAAAAACGATATTTTAACTCATTTTTATTACTGCATTAAAAATTAGAACAACTGTTCAATGAACAAAGCGGTGTAAGGCGTTTAGAATATCACATGTTACATGCTTATCAAAAGTTGAAATTGAAAAATATTTTGATAAGTAAGCCATGAATAACAAAAAGTATACAAAATATTTCGGTGAAATATTTGCAGACATTTTCCCCTGAGAATTAGCTCAGTAAATGTGCAACAATAAGGTATAATTTTAATAGAAACATTGTTTTAATAATGTTCCTTTATGTTTCAATAATAATATAGTACATTAATAATCTATAATATTTACCAATGACTGGGATAGCCTGGTTGGTAGAGCACTAGACTCGTTCTCCTAAGGTTAGGAGTTTGAAACTCACCGGCCAAAAGATTCCCCAAGAGTGTGGCAGCTGGCGCTCGTTAAATCTGTTCATGGTCGCTAAGTTTTCCTTGTCAAGAGTAATACCACAGGGGGTATTGGGTCAGAGGTGATCGTTCTCTGTTCTAGGTCTAAATTACGATTTGAGATGAGTGAATGAAAATGCATGAATGAAATCCACCCCATAAAAAGGGTTGTGGCGAGTGTGTAGTTAAGTCGTAATCTTGGCCCTAGATGGCGCAACTTGTAAAAACAAGAGACGTATATCTCCGGTTTAAAATCTGCTGATTATCAGCGGGACTTGTCCATGGCAGGTGCCATAAGAAACAACATGTTTATCAATATAATGTATTATTTTTATAATGTCTAGAAGTCTTTAAAAATTTTAAGACAAATAAAGAATCCATATCTATGCAAATACACTGCTTGCACAGTTTTTTGATGAGTACAAACCGAAACGAAATGAATTATTATTTAAAAATCGTTCGACAGATCTTTTGTCATACTATGTTATATTATGACCAAACATGGCGTCTTCATCCGGTTTGTGTTTTCCGCAATAACGAGTCATGATGCCGATTTGTATGACAGTTATAATTAAAGTTCTCACCAATGGACTTTAGTGACGATCATTTGAATCTCTAATTACACGTACTCTAGGACAATATTTGTCACTGAGCGGAAGTTTGTGCTTTCTGGAGAGAGAAGAAAACAGTTATTTCTTGAAATGAGATACTTTTAAAGGAAAGGGAAAAGCAATCTATCTCGATCTGGAGTGTCCTTATTTTGTGTAAATAGCGATCAGGTTTGGAAAGTTTTATCGTTTGGATTCTCAAATTTTCGAGATTTATTGAAATTTAACCATCTTGAAGCTACTTAAAAGAGGAGATTTAATGGTCGATTTGAATGGAAAATTGATGCAATTTTTTGTATGAAATCAATAGTTTTATTAATTTTGAAGTTAGGTTTGTAGAAATTATGGTAAGAAAAAATTTACTTATTTTTCAACAGAGCAATGGGAAATGTGTTATTATTATTTTACTTAAAATATAAAATGGATTACAAATAAAGCGTCTGTAAAAATTAATGAAATTTTTGAATGAAATAAATGGATTCACAAATTTTTTTCAGAAGTTTGATTTATGGCAATTGTGATAAGATATGGTTTATTTATTTTTCAACAGAGAATAAGTTTTTTTTTCAATTCTTACCATTAGTTTATTCTCTCTCTCTCTCTCTCTCTCTATATATATATATATATAGTTCAAATTTTCATTCATTAATAAAGTTTTTTTTCATCCATTCAAGTTCAAATACATTTTTTAAAACTTATAGAGGATGGCACTTGATATTAATTCATTAATTTGGTTAATTTTTTATTAATTATAAAACTAACTTTCCATCCAAAAATCTTCATTTCCCCACCATTAAATAAATAAGACTTCAGTTTTTTTCCCACCCTAATGGAGTTAGGCTTAACATGTTTCCGTCCGATTATTTCAAACAAATTCATTTATTTTCTTAGTGATGCATTTAAAATGAAACATTGTTAATTAATCGTTTTTATGGATTCATTTTGAAGGACTTTTGTCTTAAAATAAAACCGAATAAAAGAAGTAACAAATTTCTAATCTACATAACGTTACCCCAAGTAGCTTAGAAAATTTACGCATTTACGTTATCATAGCTTGCGTTGAAAATTCACGCATGTGCTATGTGTTCTGATTGTAGTTTCAACGGATACGGAGTTGACTTTGATTAATTGATTTGCTTTTTTTTATTTCAGGTACACACGGTAAATAAATTTATTTTAGGTCAGTTGTGTGCTTTTGTAATTAAATTGTGTTTATGTTATTTCCGTATTTTTCGTACATAACTAAAATAAAATTTTTCTTCGCTGACCTACGAAGGAATTGACTTAATTTTTTTTATATTGCTTGTGTAATTTAAACCGTAGAATAAATTACAAATGAACAGACTATAAAAATTAATAGCATTTTTAATGAAATCAATAGATTTACTTATTTTAAAGTTTGATTTATAGAAATTGTGGTAAGATAATGGTTTATTTATTCTTCAACAAGGTAATGTATCATCATTCTTTATCTTAAATCGTAAAAGTAATAACAAGTGAAGTTGATAATATCAAAACATGTGAAATTATAAATTGATTCAAATTTTGCTTACGAATAAATATATAATGTAGGATTTTTCTATTTAACATAAACCCATTGAAAATAATTATTAATGTCCGACATTTTCACTTCTAACATCACTTTCTTTTTTTTCTTTTTAAAATTTTCACCAATGGAAGAAAATTTTAGGATTAATCCTTTGATGATACAATAATTACAGTTAGTAAAATGGCTTACAAAGAAATAGCTTAATTTACTATTGGAAATCAGAAAAACAAGCAATATGTTAATAGTTAAGAAAGAAACGCATTTATTTTAAAATTTCGGCAAACCAATTTTAGTTAATAATTTTGCAAGACTTAAAGTTAGTATTAGCCCACAGTTGTGTTTCATTAAAAATTGCAGATTATTGTAACATATTATTATCATGAAATTTACAGAATGTCGATAATTATTTTGAATCATTAAAATATTGTTATTTTTTTCTTTGCAAACCATCGAGGAGTGTAACGAATATAAGAATGAGAAGTTGCTATATAAGTAGGCATTTTCTCGATTCTTCGGTGCATATTAAAATGCTAAAGGATCAAGTTGCTGCCACTCCAATGACGGCATTGCACTTCCTCTGATATGGGCTAATCTATGGTAATGAATAAGGCCTTGGGACCAAAAACCTCAGTTTCCACCTCTTGTTATCACTGCGATATTTAAGATAAAAAGTATTACAGACTTAAGACATAAAAAAATCAGACGTATTATAAAATCGAACATAAAATAAATGATTTTACAACATTAAAAATATTAAAATAATAAATATTAAACATAAACTTTATTTTTAAAATGAATTACGTTTTCAATATTTTTCAAATTGCATTTAAAAATTAAAATGGATTAAAGAAAACAAAATTATGTAGAAATATTAACTATAAATTGTATTTTAGTTAATATTTCTACATAAATAAACAATAAATACGAAATATTAAGCATAAAAAACGTGAATAGTAAACATAAAGCATATATATTTACAAAAATTTTACTTAACGTAATTCCAAATTGCATTTTGAAAACAAAAAAATTAAAAAAAAAGGAGCAAAAATTTATTAACATTTTTATAGTGGAATATTATACTAACTAATTAAACTTAATTATATTTGGAAAACAATGCAAAATTTTTGAGTAATCAAATGCAAAGGAATTCCTTTTTTTTCTTTTTGAGACTGCAGTAAATTCTTGAAAAACATTTTTTTCCTTGTGAATTATTTCAGAAATCCATTGTAGCCATTAACGGAAAAATATGTCGTTTCACATCATAAAAATTTTTCCCTTTCGGAAAATTACAAGGTTTATTAAGTTTTTATTTAAATGTGAACAGGTAATAATAACAATAAAAAAACTCTTCACATTTCTTCACGTTATATCAATCATGAATTCTTCACATTTACACTTGTATTTAATTTCATATGAAAATCTTTTTCAGTAATTCATATCAACTATAAAAAGTCCCACAAATGTTTGAAAAAGTATTATTAAGAAAGAGATCTTCATTAATTAAAAAGTATTTTTTTCCAAAGCCGACTTAGTATAAAATTACGATAATGATTTTAATGGATGTGCGATAAAAAAAGTTGATAATTAAAACAAATGTTGACAAAACACAACTTCAATTTTTTTTATCTCTTTGGAATTGAAATGCATACAAATTAATTCTGAGTGTTCTTAAACAGTTTTTTCATAAGCTTTCTAAAAATCGTTTGGTCGCGAAAGAAAAGTATTCTACATGATAATTCTTTTTTTTTAATGTATCGCGAAGTTGAGAAATAAGCTTGAAGTTTATTTAATTTATGATATCTATTATTCTTTTTAAATGCTTATAAAGAATCTAAATAAAAGAATAAATAAAAATGATATCATTTGGAAAAATTATTATACTTGCATTTTTAAATATCTTTCTATCGTGGTTATAAATGTAGAAAATGGATGTTTTTTAAAAAAATATTCTGGAATATTATTACGAAGCGTACATTATTTATTCGTAATAAACTAAAATAATGGATATGAGAAATATTTCTGGAAATAATTTTCTTTCATGAAGAAAATAATTTATTATAGCATTTTTAAAATGAGATTTTACCTTTCACTGAATAAAGAATTTTTAAAGAATTATGTGAGAAGTATTTTAGGAGAAAATTAAATAAATTCAATCTACAAATATAAACGATTATAAATGCTAATTATTTCAGGCGTTTCATGATAACTTGCGCTCATTTACGAATAGGTGAAAAAATAAATCGAAGTGTTGTTTCAGTTAAGAAAAGATTTTAGAACTTCCATTTAACGTTAGATAATTGCATTTTCTTTTCAAACGATTTTTTTTTGTTAGGAATATTTTCCTCTATAAACCGATTTACTCCGTTGCTAGGCAACGGCGAGATTGTGAAATATTTTTAATTTAAATCTTTGATATTTTGCTTAATATGGCAAATGTTTTTGATAATAGTCAGTAAAAATATAATTGCAAATTTTTAGATCTGGAACATTCCCGAACTTTATTAAGAACTATTCAAATATTGGTATAAAGCAATATAATCTTATTAGATATTCCAAAATAAAAATGTTCAGAATTTAGATCCAGAAAACTGCAAATTTTCCCTTTATACGTCGTATTAAATATAAAATATTTGAAATAATATTTTTGAATTTTTATTCTTTTTGATGTTCTGTGACATTCAAAAAGGTACATTAAAAGAATATCTCTAAAAACTATCCATGGGTATCATTTTTAATATATTTTCATTCTATAATTAGATTTAAAGAGGACTAATTTTTGTCAAACGATTTATTTTATAAAGAGTACGTAAAATCATAGTCAGATTTTTAACTAGAAGTGGATATTTTATATATGTATATAAATTATTAAAAAAAACATATAAATTATAAATTTAGATTTGAACGTAGAGAAATCTTCACACAGAAATTGAAAAATAAAGTTTGAAAACTTGTTTTTCCTTTTATCAGATATGTGAAATTTATTCGATAATGATTACGTAATAATTCTGAATCGTTATCGTAATTATTTTTTTCCATAAAAATCAAAATATAAACCCAGGTGCTTTTTGTATATTGAGGTGCTCTCTACATTTTAGTCATTTAAAAATAATTTTTCATTTTGATGATTTAAATAATTTTATTCAAGAGATGAGAAGAAAAATAAACCTTCTGTGAGCAAATGAATAATTTTTTCATTTTTGAGTAAGAAAAATACAAAGAACTGTTGCCAGAACACATTAATAAAATTTTGAAAGAAAACCATCAGAAAAGTTTAAAAGCAAACGATTGATAATTCATAGCAAGAATAACAACGAATTCGGTTGATGTTCAAAAATTATATTAAAGGAAAATTAACTTTTTAATAATTTTTTTCCTAATTTTTATTAAGTGCAGAAAATTTGAAGAAATATAACAAACAATTTAATAACGGAGTAAATTCGGTGTTAGCTAATTTAAAACATCTTTTGATTTTCTCAATTCAATTAAATCGTCTGCTTTTCTAATTTGAATCAAAACACGTTTCAGACAATAAAAGGATTTTATGCTTTATAATACTGTTAAAGAAAATAGATTTTACATTGAAAACATTTTGCAGGAAAAACTCTTAATCCCAATTAAAGACTAGTATGACAAAACCTTTTTTTTAAATGAAAAGTGAATTACTTTTAAATACAAATAAATAAGGCTGTATGTAATTCTAAGATAATAATGATTATGAGACAAAATAAATTTAAAAATATGAGTCGAATACCAAATATTTGTTAACCAATTAATTTGTTTATTAGTTTTCTGCCATTTTCGTTTGATTGCATAGAATTTAATACATCGTGTATAATTGGTGAGGAAATCGAACCAATTAAAGTTTTGACTAATTGGCAAATATTATTGTTGAAATGAAAACCATTTTTAGCCACTTGGTATTATCAATTCTTTTTTGTATTTTTTATTACTTTTGTGTCATCTCTTATTTGATTGCACCACCATAAAATGGTGCGTTTTTTGGTCAATTGGTCAGAAAAGAGTTCTTTAAACGCATTTGTTTCCCAAAACTATCAAAATATTTCTATTATAATAAAAGAATAAAAGGCTTCACTAATTAAAAAAAAGTGGAATGAATCAGGAAATAAGAGAACATTTTAGAATGAAGTTAAAATAGGCTGAATTAGTATAAAACTTTGGAAATTAATTGGGATTAAATTAAGGAATAAAATAAACATTTTAAATAAAATACAACATTTTACATATTGAATATTTTAAAGATACTAAACACTCTTTGTAGCAAATCGAAAATTGTTATAATATGCAGGAAATAATTTGAAACAGTCCATATTATTATATGATATATCGAGAGAATAATTGTCAGACGATTACTCTCCTTTTCTGTTTCATTTGTAAGATTTTTTTCTGAGTTTCTTAAATACATTTAGATAAATCAAATGTAGAAAGGAATTCACGATAAAAATAATTCTAAAGTTTTATCTGAGTTAGCGTGGCAAAAATTATTACACTACTTCGTATATTTATGGCCAGGTTCAATTGAATAAAGTTCACAACGTTCGAATAAAACTGAAGTAGTTGAGTTGGAATAATAATATTGCTATATCAGCTCGTTTTGTGGTAGATTGAGCATTGTTGAAATATTTATAGTTTTATGCCATTTCTGTAATGTCACCCATAACCGTTAAATTAATGATCGAAACGACTTCATTATTCATAACGTCTTTCCATTGTTTTTATTGGCGATAAAAACAATAGCTAGAAGTCGAAAGTCGGGTGACTTATGGATGATATTAAATTTCAGCTTTTTCACTCAGAATGACTTTGAAAATGATTTGGAACGATGGAAATCATCAAATTTTTATCTGTATCATCGGTATTTTTTTTAAATTTAATGATTAGGAAAAATCATTTTGTCGTAAGAGAAACGGAAATACGAAGGCGGCTTGAAAATGTGAAATTTTGGTGAAATTTCGAAATGAAGATAAAGAGATTTCTAGTAATATAATAATTCTTTATGCATCATACATATTAACACTAAGTGCACAGTGCCCAAAAAACGAAAATTACAAAATTTTTTACGTACGTATATATATGCATGGAAGCGTTTTTGTTTTTATCATTAATATAACAATCAGTGGTATATATATATATATATATATATATATATATATATATATATATATA
>JAOUZG010051295.1:2436335-2452156 GCA_026289955.1 Argiope argentata
ATTTTCATTTTTGATTCATGCTACGAAACTCGCAACTCTCATGCATAAGAAGAATGCGTAGGAAAATGAAAATCTGAACACATGAAATTCAAAGAATCCATGGAGAAGTTATGTTAATTCAAAAAATTAGGCAACTATCGTACTTTTGTTGTAGTTAAGATGGCTGTTTAGAAGAAATATAGAATTTTCTCATATTTAGTCAGCCTCAAAGTTAAGCGAATGATAGTGTATGGTTTTTGTGTACAATATTTTGATTTTGCATGAATGTATCAGATGTATGGATAAGATACACAATGTCATATGTTTCATTATTTGAGGATATGCTGGCTTTCTAGCACAGAGGTAGCGCGTCTTCCTCGTGTTCTGGGGGGTCATGGTTTGAGCTTGGTTGTTTTTCTGTGCGCTAACTGTAAGATGTGTGACTGTACCCCCTGTAAAAAGGGGCTGTGCAAGCAAATGTGGTGAGTGTGTAGCTAACTTATTCTCTTGACCCTAGGTGGCGCTACTTCAAAAACAAGAGACGCTTCTTCTGGCTTAAATCTGCTGCTGTATCAGCAGGGGGCTTGTCCATGGCAAGTGCCATAAGTAACAACAATATTTGAGGATATATTCTAAATGATGTTAAAAGGGTATGTAGAAACGATAATACGGTATTGTATTCTTGAAAATAAAGCGAAGGACATTGAAAATTGGCCATCACATCATCATCATTTGAGAGGGATGTTAGAGTGAGGAATAAAGAAAAGAGGGTAAGGATATTTGTCACGGGTTATTATCTCCTATGACCATGAAGCCATCGAACGAACCAAATCTCGAAACGCCACAACACATTAGAGGGGTGGAGATTATGTCTCTCCCCCTCTCGTATCTCTCATCCAGGGAATATCAGAAAAAAAAAACGTCGGCGCAAACTTAATTCCAAAGACCAATAAAAAAGCATAGTAACTGACGATCATCACGTTTGGGCGCACCAATTTATGTCCCCCTTTGTCGTCTGCACCCATATAAAGGCTCTTCTAAAGATGCTCACATCCCCTTTCTGTTCGGCAATTCAGACGATAGTTGCTGTATAGGCAAACCTTGCAAATGCTTTTCGAGAATAAATGAAATAAATATAAATTCTGAGTGAAGTTTTAAGAATAAAATTATGGTATGCTTTTTTTGAATGGAGGTCTATTTTGAAAGTACCTGGCTGAGTATGTTAACCCTTTATCTACTGAGAGTACTTATAAGTACCATTTAAATGTGGATTACATTTTCTTAATTTGACTATTTTCGCCGTTGGTATCCTAAAAAGCTCAGAGAACTTTTTTTTTTAGATTTGAAACAAAAGCATTCGACAGAATCTGTGTAATATTAGATCATCTTTCTACTGTCTTATTTGACAAAATATTTGGATGATTAGGATTTTGAGTGATATATTTTTAAACCATAAATTTTTTTCAACGATTTATGTATATATAAAATAGTTTCTATGTATAGTTTAACATGAATAATCCGAAAGTATATTGTTTAATTTAATGTGTTGATAACAGGAAATTAGTAGATTCTAAACACCGAAATTATTTTAACCCTTTATCTACTGAACGGTACTTATAAGTACCATTTAGATCTGGATTGTATTTTCGTAATATGAGTATTTTTACCGTTGGTATTCTAAAAAACACGGAGAATGTAAACCAAATAGCAAGAAGTTAATATAAGCTAAAAGTAGGAATGAGGATATTTAATAAATAATAAAATTATTAAGATATTTCTATTAATTACAATTTTTCTCTTGGGTTCTCTGGGATACTTCTGCAAAGAAACTGAACTACTGGTGCATAAATGTAGTCGGAAAATTGATGGCAAAATAATTCAGTAGATAAAGGGTTAAACGTGTAGTGCGTAATTGGTTGTAGAAGTAGGAATAATCAATTTGTAAAGGTGCCTTTTTGAACCAATGAATGATAATAGTGGTAATATATATATCAAATTAAGTGGTTACTAATTTACGACAAAATATATTCTTCTATTATGAGGTTCATTCAAAATGTAAATTTCCCATATTGCCAATAGATAGCGCTACAAAATCCACAAAATAGTTTAGTGTAGTTATATTAACGTCCCATTTCAAACGGGGGAAACTAAGGTTATTTTAGAACGCATTTTGTATTTTTCAGCCGTAATCAGATGACGAGGACGACACATGAGCTGGTCCTCCTTTCCAAGCTTCCACACTACATCAGTGGGAGGACGTTTGGCTGCCATGGATTTAACGTGTACCAGACCCGTTTACTCGACAGTTCTTCGGTGGGATCGGGTCTCGAGCTTGAAATCCTCCACTTCCGAAGTCGAGACCTTATCATTAGGCTGAGTAGTGTTTAAAGAGACATAAACATTTAATATTTACAGTTAATTTACATTTAAAACATTTAAATAAAACTATCGGGGATAACGGAAGTATATCCAGTCTTTCGGACACCAGTCAATACACAAGGTAGAGTTTGTATTGCGACCTTCAAATCGCTACATTGGTGACCTTAACAACGCAATCTTCCGGAACAGTTGTGGCGCCATCTACCCGCAGAAAAATCGTCGGACTCACTTGACGTAAAGCAAGCAAACAAACAAAAATCGTCAGGCTCACTTGACGAGCTAGCAGCAACTCGTCATAACACTTGGCGCAATACAAAATCGTTCGCTTCTTCGCTGACTCACTGGTGGGGGAGTACTGTGGCGTTAGCCTTATAAGCCAGATAACATCTAAGATACTGAAGTCGATTTTTGTTATATGATCATGTTACTCAGCTACAAGCCCTTGCATCTTGGGTTAGTACCGCGACCTTCACTCGCTACAAGGCGAATGAAGACATAACGTTTATTGTAATGACTTGATCCTGTCGAATCAAATAAGAGGGTAGCGTTTAAAGGCACTTTCTTTATTTACAGGTTTATGTACATAAAAACAACCCGTCATCATCTAGGTTAATATGATTCATAACAAATTGTAATATAGTTCACTATTGTAACATATAAAAATTATCAGTTTACAATAACGTAAATATATTATTTTAAAAATGTATTCATTTTAATCATATTTGAAATCAAATATAGGAACTACTGAAAACCCAAATTTTCTTGAATGTCTCAAGTCTTTAAGGCGACCAGGGACCCATTTGCCATTTTCACCATGGCAAATTGAAATTTTACAGGCATTAAGAGTAACTCTATAGGAGATGACACAAAAAATTTTAAAGCATTATGTTCATTTATTTATGAGTTAGAGGGGTTAATAGAATATAATATTAGCGGTAAATAACATTAATGAAAAATGTTCCAAGAGCTCCAAATTTGATCGAAAGCGCTCCAATTTTTATTATTACTTTCTCTAACCTTTTGAAACAAAAATTGAGATTAATCTTGAAGTTTGAGTGCGAAATATCAAAATTAATCAACGTAATAACTGAAAACTGCTGATTTTTTTAAAGAAGTTCAAGTAGTTTTGAATTATTAAGTTGAATTATTTTGATATTTCGTACTCAAACTTCAAGATTAATCCCAACTTTTACTTCAAAAAGGTTAGAGTAGGTAATAATAAAAATTGGAGAACTTCTATCAAATTTAGAGCGGTCGGAACATTTTTCCTGAATGTTATTTAACGCTAATAATATATTATATTAACACCTCTAACTCATAAATAAATGAATATAATGCTTTAAATGTTTTTGTGTAATCTCCTATAGTGTTAATCTTAATACCTGTAAAATTTCAAATTGCTAAGGTGAAAATGGCAAAAAGTTATTTTAAAGGTCTCTGGTCGCCATAGTTGTTAGATTGAATTACCTTCCTTAATTTTGGTTATAATTACGAGCTAATTAACAAAGAAACACCTAAGGAATTCCCAATAAACACAAACAGACGGTGCAAAAGCTTTTAACTTCTGAAGTCAGAGAAACTCACAATCTAAAGAAGTTTGAATATCTTTCACATCATTAGAAGCAAATTATCTTTGGAGAGAATCTTACGGCATGGAATGTTTACATAGCATCTTGCGATGTCTACGAATTATTAATAAGCTGAACTTCAAAAGATACCAGAAAATTCGCATTTATTTAGCTGTTCTTAACAAAATATCTTTTCAACTGGGATTCGTTGAAGTTTTGGAGGCACAAATGAAAGTTTGCTTCCATTTCGCATACAGAAACTCTCGGTTGGAGAAAGGTTTATACTGTGATGTTGAATTGAAAGTAGGCTTCCTTTTTGGAAATAAGATTTATTCAATGCATTTATATTTCGGTTAGCTTTGTGTAAGTTGTTTGATGATGTTTAAGAATTTGGTATCAAAACACGCAGTATATATCATTATTGTGCATTTAAGATTCGTGTTAAGATTTGTAGTTTGTATAAAATGAAAAAAAAAAAGATTAAGATGAAATCTGCTATGCATATTTCAATGTATCATGTCAGAACATCATTTCTTGAACGGCCAAGCACCACGTGCTCGTGCGAGTTGAATTATATTTTCATTCATTTTAACTGTTTCTTTGAATGAGTCACTGTTAGCATTGCAAACGATTAAAAAAAACTTGGTCTCGCATTGATTGTTAAAAAAAATATCGCATTTCCTATTTATTTCATTTCATGTAATCGCGTGCTCAAAATGACATTTTCCCAGGTTTTATTTTCGGTAGTCATTAACTTATTTTTTTTAAACCGGAGGCTTTTTGTAAATGCAATGGCAATATGTTATTAAAAACTGATTTTTTGAGATGCTCGTGCAGATAACAAAGTTTTGATTTTTCGTCTACGGATATTTTTAATTATTATGTCAGAACATAATGTTATTTTTGGGATGAGGTTTTTGGCGGTGGTGGTTAGTGGTTAAACGAACGATACAATTTCGCCAAATTTTTTTTGGCGAGAACGTGTTTTTGAGTTTGGTGATGATGTTGGCTGTTGTATTTAATGCCCCTCGCGGCATTTGTTGCCGATAGAGGGCGCCACAACAGCTGCAGGAAGCTGCGTGCGAAGATTGCTTATTCTAGGTCGCCGGATCATCATTGTGGTGGTAGTTTGCAGCTGAAACTCACAATCTGAGGGGTTGTAGCCGAGTAACATGACCATCGAGCAAAAGTCACACTTCAGCTCGAGGGTTGTTATCTGGCTTATAAAGCTTTCACCACACCTTGATACACAAATTCTTTCAAATAGCCTCAACAACAGAAATTGTCCTCGGCCTGGTTACACGTCAAGAATTCCTGCTGTTTCAAATCTTTAAATAATTCTTCGTAAGTTAGTTAAGGTCATCGGTCCTCTACGTAACTGTTTTAACCACTGGTATTCCTAAAGAGCAGCACTGGACTTTTCATCAAGCAGATAAAACAGCTTGATTAGTAAGACACGTTCACTTAGTGACAGCGCCATCTATAGACGAATTTTTGAGGAATGACTTGAATTCTAGCAACTCTTTGTTTTATCCTCGTAATCTTTTCACAAAGTACTCGTATATGCACATTATATAATCTAATTTTCGAACACAACGCCAGAATTTTCCCTTACGGCGGTTTTTGGTACTAATGTTTTTTTGATAAATAGAAAGTGCATACTTTAATGTTTATGGTGGCCAAATTTTGTTATATTTTGTTCATTATATAAAGCGTTATAGGGTGTGGTTCTAGCTTCATAAGCCAGATAACATCTACGGTACTGAGGTCGACTTTTGGTATTGTGGTTATATTACTCGGCTACTGGCTATAGTGTCGCGGGTTCATACCGAGACTTTGACTCGCTACATTGGTGACAACGCAACCTTCTGAAATAGTTGTTGCGCCATCTACCCACAGCAAAAAACAAAGCCGTCAGACACACTTGATGCAAACGGTCAAAACAAAGTAGTCAGACCTACTTGACGCAAGCAAGCAAGCAAACAAAGTCGTCAGACCCACTGGACGCAAGAAAACAAAACAGAGCAGTCAGATCTACTTGACGCAAGCAAGCAAAGCTGACAGACTCACTTGACGCGAGCAATCAAAGCCGTCAGACTCACTTGACGCAAGTAAGCAGCAACTCTCCAAAACATGGGGCTGTATACAAATCGTTCGTCTTTCCGTACACTCACTGATGGAGGAGTATTGTGGCACTAGCTTCATAAGCCCGATAACATCTACGTTACTGAAGTCAACTTTTGTATTATTGACATGTTACTCGGTTACCGGCTCTAGCGCCGCGGATTCGAATCGCGACCTTCAATCACTACAAGGGCACTGAACACCTACTGTTATTTCCAGATCACCCTGTACTTAAAGAATATTTTCTCGTGTATGAATAAAGAATTATTTTCTACGAATAAGGAATAAGTTAATAGAATTGTTTCCCGAATACGAATTTTCTGTTAATTTCCTGACTTGAAAAGAGATATACAGTGGCTCAAACAATTGAGAGTACACCGAACTTTTATTTGGTAACTCCGACTTTCAATATAATTTATAATATATTACTGAGAAATGCAAACATTTTCTATTTTTACGCATGATAAAGGGTTTAACCCCTTAACTGGTTTATTTTCCTTACTATCTACTAAGATGACACCTTCTATTTTGGGGATATTTTCTTATTTTGATTCAAATGGAAATCCATGGAATACTTGACTTATCTACGTATTCGAAGTCATTTTACTATTGAATTATAATTGTTATGAATGATTTATTTTTTGTTTACAAATATCAAAATTCGATAAATCGATGCACGTACTGCGAACGGGCAAATCGGTTAAGGGGTTAATTTAAGGTAAAAATAAAGAAAAACTGAAGAAATTTCTCTAAATTGGAAAATTATTGAAGCATTTTAAATAAACATTCTCGGATTCTTTCTTGCAAATTCACCATTCATGCCTATGAAGTATTCTTTTCGAAATAAAATTAGTTATTTTAATTGCAACTCTATTTAAAAAAAGAAAGATACTAACTAGCCAAGTTTTCAAATTTTCACCTTCACTATTCTTACTAACCTGACCATCTTTAAACCACTTCTTCAATTCTAAACTTTCCTCTTTAAGGTTACTTCGCCAGAACGCATTCTACTCCAAATTCAATTCGGAGAATTTCTGTATCAGACATATTATCTGTTCTCAGAAAGCACAAACCCCTTTTGCCAATTAACAAACGAAGATTCACTGGAACTGTAACCGTCTCTGAACTAAGGCCTTGTGCAATCATCAATGATATTTCTCGGAGATCATATTTATGTCATTCCCTTCTAAACTAATTAGAAATACGCAGGTGAGGGGGGGGTTGTTTACGATTCCCCTAGTTTTCCCTCCTGAGTGGGAGCTCACTAATTGCTTTCTAGATAGCTACTTATTAGATATTAGAAGGTATTGTAACTTGCTTCTGGAAATATCAGGAGCTCTTCCTTGACTTTTGTCTAAAAGGCTTTTAGGAAATTACAAATCTCTCGCTAAAAGGATTCGCAAAGATGTCATTGGGAAATAGTTTGTTGAATACTCAGATTTTCTTATGGGGTAGAGAATCTTCCAAATTAAAAATAAAGGTTCGTCTCGGTTTGTATTGAATCAAATTGTAGATTTAGTCAGAAATTTTCATATTATTTCATTTAGAAATTGGCACTAAATTAGCAAAAAGGTTTCTGTAAAACTCGAAATCTAAAGGAGAAAAAAAATAATACAAGGAATCCGGCCTGAAGACTTTTTCAAGGATCACCCTCAGGTAGAGATATTAAGCAGGGATTTTTTCTATGAGAGGTCTGACAATACGACAAAATATCGATCTCTCCTGACCCGAAAATCCCCAAAAAAGAGGTTTTAGAAATTAATCTGTGTCACAAAAATAAAAGAACAATTTTAAAGTAAAAAGATTCCCGAAAAAATTTAAATTACACAAAACAAAAACAAAACCAAAACCCACAAAAGAAAATAATTTTATTAAAGTTTTTATAATCTAAATTCAGTTAAAAAGAAATGGAAAACCCACTGGTTATCTCCAAGACCTCATTTTTCTGGATTTTTCCAATTGTCTTTAATTACATTTAGATTATAAAAACTTTTATAACATTATTTTGTTTTGTTTTGCGAGTTTTGTTTTTGTTTTATTTTGTGTAAACTTTTTCTGGAATCTTTTTACTTTAAAGTTGTTCTTTTATTTTTGTGATACAAATTAATTTCTAAAACCTCATTTTCTTGGGATTTTTGGGTCACGAGAGTTCGATATTTTGACGAATTGTCAGACCTCTCACAGAAAAAGTCCCTGGTTTGAATCCCTGCCTGAGGGTGACCTTTGAAAATGTCTTCATGCCAGATTCATTGTATTATTTTTTCACCTTTTGATTTCGAGTTTTAATGAAACCTTTTTGCTAATTTAGTTCTTTTCCTTTGTATTCTAGTTGTAGCAGCGTTAGCGCTCACTAAATACAATGTTCTTTTAGATATTAGGGTTCAGATAATTTTATTAGGTAAATTAATATTTTTTGAAAATTGTTTTTCTTTGATATGATATTTACATTTAGAAATTGGCATCATAATAAAGAAGAGAGATTTTCCAAGATTTTCAATTAACTCTGAACAGATAACAAAGTAATTATTACAGACTTTGGAAACCATATGACGTGTTAGGGAACAAAAATGAATGTTCTGGAAAATAAAAGAGTTATGACGATATCTCTATTAGGAGTCTAAATTCGGAGAGTTTTCTAAAAAATTTTATATCCAGTTGAGAAATTATAAAGCTTATTGGTTGATTTGTAATTTGGATTTTTTTGGGTGCTAGAGCCAGAATTGGTTATGCTACACCAAAACACATGGTAAAAATATATTACAACGTGATTAAATATTATGTTTTCTTCAGGCTAAAAAATTAATATAAAAACATTTTGTTAAAAGAAGTATTTATCAAAACGTGCGAAGATTTGAATAAGATAAAAGTCTGTGGCTACAATAAAATGTTTCTAAAAAATAATATTTATATAAAAAGATTTAAGTTTATAGCTCTTAAAAATTTGAGAATAATACAATGAGGATGTTTTCCCAACAATTCACACAAATCCAATGATGATGAATTAAGGGAATGAATACGATAAAAATTTAAATTTGGGACACGCAGTCAAAATATGTTATTCTGCAAGGTTAACTTTACAATGCGAATACATCAACATTCTTTTTCCAAAAAAAGAAGAAAAAAAAAGGTGTTTGTGATTTGAGAACCGAAGCAAGAGGCCACATTCCAAATGATAAAATACAGCTCGGTTTTGTATTTCTTGGTTCCAAGATTCTTGCCAAAGCGAAATTATATAACCACTCTAATTGTCAACTAGATCAATTAATTACAAAAGGTGAAGAGGTCACTTGAGGAATCAATTCTCTCTTTGAAATGTTGATCGCAAAGCTGAGTCTCTTTCTTTGCAATCAACAAACGCTGAACGAGTTTATTGGTCTTCCACCAATAGACTTTTTAGTTCTTGTTATTTCACCAATAGACTTCCCGGAACGCTGAATGAGTTTTCTCTAATTTATTGTTCTTCCACCAATAGACTTCTCAGTTCTTGTTGTTCCACCAACAGACTTCTCTGAAAGCTGAATGAGTTTTCTCGAATTTATTGCTCTTCCACCAATAGACTCGTCAGTTCTTGTTGTTCCACCAATAGACTTCCCGGAACGCTGAATGAGTTTTCTCTAATTTATTGTTCTTCCACCAATAGACTTCTCAGTTCTTGTTGTTCCACCAATAGACTTCTCTGAAAGCTGAACGAGTTGACTCGAATCTATTGTTCTTCCACCAATAGACTCGTTAGTTCTTATTGTTCAAAGTTAAATTATATTTCTATTCATTTTAATGGTTTCATTGAATGAGTCACTTTAGTATTGCAAGCGATAAAAAAACACTTTGTCTCGCATTTATTGTTTGAATATATTTCACTTTTCCTCTTTATTTCATTTTATGTAATCACGTGCTCAAAATGACATTTTCTAGGATTTTTTTGCTGTAGTCATTAACTTAATTTTTTCAATTAGAACTTTTGTAAATGCAATGGCAACACATTTTTAAAAGGTGGATTTTTGAGATGCTGGTGCAGAAAATAATTTTTTATTTTTCCCCACCGAATTTGTGTTGCCTCCTAAAACCTTATCCCAAAAAAACATCCCCATGTTCTGACACGATAAAAAGATAAAAGGAAGACAATTAAAAAATCGGACATTTAAATAATAAATTACTAGAAATAAAGATTTACATGCAAAATTAATAATTAATTTAGCAATTGAAAGACTAATAATTTTACGAATATCTTGTAAAACTAGATACTTATTCGTTCTTAATTAGAATTTCATTTAGAAGATCTAAAATGTTTTAATTTTTTTCGTGCTAGATATTAGAAACTCAAATATTTTATTTTATTTATTTATTTAAAAATCGAATATTTTATATTGATAATAATAAAACAATCGTACAATAATAATAGATGTCTCTTATAAAATATACAATTTGAGAATTTTTTATATCAGTGAAAAGGTGGTTTACGTCACTGATAAAATATGATGCTTCTAATTCACTATTCTTCCCACACACACTGCAAAACTAAAGATACGAACCAACTTAGATAGCTCCATTTCCACGACTTCTCAAATACTTTATTATTTTAAAATACTTTCTCATTATTACAGTTTCCTCTTCTAATTAAACACAAGATATTCTCGCAATACAGACTCTGCCTTAAAACTCAACTTGAAGCATTTGGGTACAAACATTTCGAAAGATTTAGCTAAATTGTGGCAACACAATTTAACTGGCGAATAAAATTTTCACTCTTCATCCAGAATAAGATCTTG
The DNA here is from genome assembly GCA_026289955.1 of Argiope argentata. NCBI lineage: Eukaryota > Metazoa > Arthropoda > Arachnida > Araneae > Araneidae > Argiope > Argiope argentata. Next base: position 2,447,152 of record JAOUZG010051295.1, read on the forward strand.
AGATTGGAGAGAGCAATCATAGAATAATCTTAGAAATCGATCTTTAATCATATCCATAACTTTATTTTCTAATTAGGTTAAAATATGAAATTCAGAACGAGATATCCTTATCCCTTCCACTTTCCTAAATGCATGCAATTTTCTAATTATCAGTCTACTGATATAGGATTATAAATATTTTAAGGCAGTTAAAGACATTCAACCGCTTTCTAGATTTGTGAAGGTCACGGCAATGATTTTTGGCGGGAAAGCTTTTAGAAACTGTCCTCTTAAAATTCTGAAAGAGCTTGTTAAGATGGCATCTAAAGATATTTTGAACTTTGGAATTTCCTAATTGAGAAGACAATTTTCGGAATAAAAATACATTTTCTCTTAGGATTATATTGATTCGAGTATCTGATGTGCTAATTGTTCGTTAAATAGAACGTGGCTTTCGTCAAGAGTTAAAGTATTCTTCTTCAAGTTTCTGTACATTTAAATATTGTTATAGTTATTAAAGCCTTCTTGAAGTTTTAGGTATGGAATTTTGAAGAATTTAGATATAGCTAAGAATAGAACCACAATCAAATTTCATTGTGAGGAATACAATTGAAGTGCATAAAATTTTTAAACAATTCTAACTTGCGATTCCAGCATTAGGAAATAATATATTCTATTTCTATTTTCTATTTCAATAATCAAACTGATAAAAAGTATTCATTAATTTCACAAATTTTAATTTGTTATAAAGTAACAACAATTCCTCTCGACTAAATTCATAACTATTCACTCTGTAAAAACCATTAATTATTAGTCACTGAATATGATTTAGCTCAGAAAACGGTAATACTCACTAAGCTGTGGGTATAGTTATCCAGAATATTTAAAAATATTATAATCAATAAGATAAGGTTTAAATCTGATTTAAACCTCTATCTAATTAGAAAAATTAGAAGAATACTATTTTTTAATTCCCTTTTAGTAAAAATAGGCAAAATTATCTTTTGCTTTGAAATTAAATTGCAATTTTTAAATTCCATTTTAGAAAAAAAATTCACGAAATTATCCTTTGCTTCGAAATTAACCTGGAATTTTTTAATTCCATTAAAAAATATGCAAAATTATTTTTTGCTTTGAAATGAATCTGAAGCTTTTAATTATATTTTAGAAAAAAAATGTGCAAAATTATCTTTTGTTTTGAAATGAATCTGCATTTTTAAAATTATATTTTAGAAAAAAAATGTGCAAAATTATTTTTTGCTTTGAAAATATCCTCAAAAATTATCTTTTGCTTTGAAATAAACCTGAAATTTTTAAATTCTATTTTAGAAAAAAATGTGCAAAATTATTTTTTGGTTTGAAACTAATCTGTAGTTTTTTAAATTCAATTTTAGAAAAAAATATGCAAAATTATCTTTTGCTTTGATTTCAGTATATATTTGATCAATATTCTTTTTATTGTATTTCTTTAGAAATAATTTTTTTAATGAGCATATAAGCAAAAATTACTCTATAATATATTTCTTATTCTAAAAAAATTTCTTTTTAGAAGAATAACGAATTTTTAATTCCCGAATTTTAAACGAATAATTTTTTAATTTTCGTAGAATTGTGCAAAATTATCTTTTGCTTTGAAATTAAAAGAATTAAGTAAAAATATTAAAAATTATCTTTTGTTTTGAAATAAACCTACAATTTTTTTAATTCCCTTTTTAAAAAAAATGTGCAAAATTATTTTTTGTTTTGAAAATAACCTGCAATTTTTTTAATTCAATTTTTGGAAAAACTAAGCAAAATTATCTTTTGCTTTGACTTCAGTATCTATTTGATCAATATTCTTTTCACTGTATTTCTTCCGAAATAATTTTTCAAATGAAAATATTATTAAAAATTATTCTATAATATGTTTCTTATTCTAAAGAATTTTCTTTTTCTTTCTATATGTGAAATTTTTTAAAAAAGTAACCAAATCAATAACTACTAACCATTTTGATACATTTAACGTATTATCAAAACTTAGAATAAAACTTAGGAAAGCAATTTTCATTTGAAAGTAGAACTAAAAGAAATGGCGATATGCAAAAGATCTTCATAGCAATAAAAAACCATTTTTTCCACGGTAATTTTGGCAATAATTGTTTTAATGAACTGATTTTCGGAATAGTAATTAAAATAAATGCTGACATTCTACTTTTGTTGTTTGAAATTAAAAATAAAGAAAGAATAAACATCCACTGTTCTTGTGCGGTTTTATTGTTCTAATGTATTCAGAAAATCGTTTTCGTCAAGGAAAAAAAAAAACAATTCTAAACAATAACTTTTTTTCCCTGTTTGTGTTTCAAAACCTGGCAATCATAGTGGTTGTATTGATTTTATGTCATCTTTTCGGCTGTTTTTTTTTTGAAAAACATATTTATATGACATGAATGGAAGAAAATTTAAAAAATTAATTGTGTCTGGCGTAATTATCGTATATAGTTTATAAAATATAATTATGAAAGTGAACAAAAAAAAAGCGGACATTTACTTCTAAGACAATAGTGGATGTAATTATTACATTATTCACTGAACATCCTAATTAAAAGAAAATAAACAAGTGGTGGGGGATGAACTGGAACTTATTATTGCGTATTCTAAAAAATAAATTACACAAAAAGATTATTTTTCCACTTGGAAGAAAAAGATAATGTAAACAAAATTATTTAGTTTTTTTTGAATAGCTGTGTTTTATTAATTGAAGAACATCTCATTGTATTGCATAAGTATTTTGGCTTTTCTTTTTAACGATTTTTTTTTGTGGAGAATCTCATTTAAATGATAACGAAACAAAAAAAGATCCGAAAAGATAAAAATCTTATTTTCAGGTTGAAAAAAAGACTAATTATGAGCAGAAAGATTTTACTAAGTTTGTAGATATTTTCATATCTGTTTAGAAGTCTGCTTAAAAACAGAAAAAAAAAGGTTAAAGTAAAAACAAACATTTAGACTCAAACCAATATAGTATCATGTTCTCACATAATAAAAACATTTTAACAGCATAAAAAAGTGTTGCCTTTGATTTAAACTTTTAAATTATAAATTACAATTTCTATTTTTAAATTTAGAGGCCGGAATGGCCTGTTTGGTAGAGCATTGGACTCGCACTCCTTAGGTTACGGGTTCGAAACTCACCGGCCAAAAGATTCCCCGAGTGTGTGGCGACTGGCGCTTGTTAAATCTGTTCATGGTCGCAAAGTCCTGCATGTCGAGAGTAATACCAATGGGAGTACTGAGTCCGAGGAGTTCGTTCTCTGTTCCAGGTATAAATTACGATCTGAGATGAATTTGCATGAATGAAGTCCGCCCCCTAAAAAGGGTTGTGACGTGTGTATAGCTAAGTCGTACTCTTGGCCTTAGATGGCGCTACTTGTAAAAAAACAATGAGACGCATTTCTTAACTTAAAATCTGCTGATCGTATCACAATACAAAACAATTTTCAATGAATGTTTTGGTGATAAATAGCCAAATGTGAGAACATTCTGCATTATTTTCAAGTAACTCAAAAAGTGAAAAAATTGAGGCCTCAAAAGCGATAAAATCCGATGTTCTGGTACAGGGGTAGTGCGTCCTCCCAGTGATCTGGGATTCCAGGGTTCGGGTATGGTTGTTCTATCTCTGATACATTTGAACGTGACCCCCTCCTGTAAAAAAGGTCTATGCAGGCGAATGTGACGCATAAATATCTTTTCTGTATGTGATGTGTTGTCTCCTTCTGTAAACCCAGTTGGTACTTAGTGGTGCACGGGGATTTATAAATGTAAAAAAAGTGATAAATCGACAATTTATTGCCTATGGATTTTGAGGCTTCAAAAACCTCAAACCAAAACAACATCATGTTCTCATGTGACAGAAAAAAAGGACAAAATATTCAAATATTGGTCAACTCTCCAGCTCATCGTAGAAAATATGAAAATTATTCGGCTCTAAGCCACATTCTTAATGAAAAGAGACAACATTCTTAATGAAAAGAGACAAAGATTGTTGTTACGAAAGATTTTGTTCTAGGAGGTTGTATTTTTCTAAAGCAACGTAAAGATTTGGAAATTCAGACAACAAGGTGAACGACCAGCATATCAAAATTACTTTAAATTGAGAATATGAATAAATTTTACATATTGCACTAAATGTTCTTTCCTTGAAAGAAAATTGAATGAAATTCCCACAATTGATAATAAACATCAATTAATAGTGGGCCAAATCAGTTAGTAGTAATTTATACGAAATGTGATCGCTATTAAATGCCGCAGCCGACTAGACGAAGGAAGTATGACTCATCAATTAGAAATAATTAATCCGGAATGTGATCGTTATTTGATGGCGCAGCCGACTAGATGAAGGAAGTGAGCCACTTCAATTAGTAGTAATTTATCCGGAATGTGATCGTTATTAGATGGCGCAGCCGACTAGATGAAGGACGTGGGCCACATCAGTAAAAAGTAATTTATCCGGAATGTGATCGTTATTAAATGCCGCAGCCGACTAGATGAAGGACGTGGGCCACATCAGTAAGTAGTAATTCATCCGGAATGTGATCGTTATTAGATGGCGCAGCCGACTAGATCCAGGACAAGGCACACATCAGTTAGTAGTAATTTATCCGGAATGTGATCGTTATTAAATGGTGCAGCCGACTAGTTGAAGGAAGTGGGCCACATCAGTAAGTAGTAATTTATCCGGAATGTGATCGTTATTAGATGGCGCAGCCGACTAGATCCAGGACGTGGGCCACATCAGTTAGCAGTAATTTATCCGGAATGTGATCGTTATTAAATGGCGCAGCCGACTAGATCCAGGACGTGGGCCACATCAGTAAAAAGTAATTTATCCGGAATGTGATCGTTATTAAATGGCGCAGCCGACTAGATGAAGGAAGTGGGCCACATCAATGAGGCCACATCAATGAATTTTTAAAATATTAGCTCATCATATTTGATGTGGCCCACGTCCTTCATCTAGTCGGCTGTGCCATTTAATAACGATCACATT
>JAOUZG010051295.1:2485449-2508239 GCA_026289955.1 Argiope argentata
TATATATAGGGTGAGTGTGAGCAAATAGTAGGAATTAAAAAAGAATACGAATTTAATACAATTATCTAGAACTATATTTTTCTTTTGCAGAAGGAACAAAAGCAATAAGAAACCGATATGAAATATTTGTTTCTTTACCGTTGACCATCTTTAGCATTCATTGCTTTATTATTTTGGTTACTATTACAATAATATTATTTTGATTACTCTTACAAACAATACTTTATTATTTTGGTTACTATTGCATTAATATTATTTTGGTTATTATTACAATAATATTATTTTGATTACTATTACAAAGAATGCTTTATTATTTTGGTTACTATTACAATAGTATTATTTTGGTTACTATTATAATAGTATTATTTTGGTTACTATTACAAAGAATGCTTTATTATTTTGGTTAGTATTACAATAATATTATATTGATTACTATTACAAAGAATGCTTTATTATTTTGGTTACTATTACAATAGAATTATATTGATTACTATTACAAAGAATGCTTTATTATTTTGGTTAGTATTACAATATTATATATTGATTACTATTACAAAGAATGCTTTATTATTTTGGTTACTATTACAATAGTATTATTTTGATTACTATTACAAAGAATGCTTTATTATTTTGATTACTATTACAAACAATATTTTATTATCTTGGTTACTATTACAATAATATTATATTGATTACTATTACAAACAATACTTTATTATTTTCGTTAGTATTACAATAATATCTTTTTGATTACTATTACAAACAATACTTTATTATTTTGGTTACTATTACAATAATACTCTTACAAACAATACTTTATTATTTTGGTTACTAATACAATAATAGTATTTTGGTTAGTATTACAATAATATTATTTTGATTACTATTACAAACAATATTTTATTATTTTGGTTACTAATACAATAATATTATTTTGATTACTATCACAATAATATTATTTTGATTACTATCACAATAATATTATTTTGATTGCTATTACAAATAATACTTTATTATTTTGGTTACTATTTAATCAAAATTGTAACTCAGAAATTTGAACCTAGTTCTTACATTTTAAAATAAGATCTCTTTCATTTTAAAATATGTATAATTCATTATCTGTCTATACATCCAGAAATAATTTACTTTACTTTATGCTCTGAATTAAATTCCCAATTTCTACAATTATTTTACAGAAATTATTGAACTTAAAATTATATTAAGCAACCCAAATCTTATTTAAGAGCATGCTGCCTATTTTAATTCCAATAACTTTTCCGAAACTCGTTTCTCTCCCTTATCTAAAATTTTCCTTTACCGAATGGCAACAAAATCTCATTTATGTTTCCGAAATTCCAACAAATGACAGAGCTAAGAGAGGAATGTCTGAAAATTCCAACGCTCTCTTAACCTTTGATGTTCTGCTTATTAATAATTCTTTCTCCAACGAGCTAAACTTGCAAATTCGATGTCAAAGCCTCCCTTCAAGGTTGTTTTGTTTATAATTAAGCAAAAGGTAAACAATATTCTTTGCTCTCTTCTTTGACTTGAGTAGTCAAATACTGTTGCTTTTGTCGTTTCAAATCTGTTGGGTATTCGTAGGAATGTTTGTTTGGTAATTTTCTATAATTACACACAAGCTGAAAAGCGAATAATATATTTAAGTAAATAACAATTAGTTACATATTTTCGTCATGTATAAAACTGATATTTAAATCAAATCTTGAAATTCCATTGCATATTGTTGTGGGGATTGCTATATAAGCCAATTAATATCCTTCGAGCTGAAAGGTCCCTTTTGCTTGATCGGTATGATACTCGGCTACTAACCATAAGATTGGGAGTTCGGGTCTAGCGCTATCCGTTAATCGCCTAAAATGGTAACCCGGCGACCGACCTTGGATAAACGCAACCTTCGCCCGTAGCTTCGCTCAACTGTCGTGGCGCCCTCTATCGGCGACTCAAAGCTCTAGACGCGCATTAAATACGACAGTTGTTAACATCACCATTAACACTTCACACAAATTTTGTTCGCCAAACTCACTGGGGGGATACTCTGTGGGGATTGCTATATAAGAAAATTATTATTATTCAAGCTAAAGGATCCCTTTTTCTTGATGGGCATGATACTCGGCTACTAACCATAAGATTGCGAGTTCGGGCATAGCGCTATCCGCTATACCTAAATTGTAATAAAGAGTATCTCAAAATTAACGCAAAATTTGAATTTGCAAATATTTGTGCAGTAAAGTATTGGTTTATTAATAAACCTGTTGATGACTGATAGTTTAGGGTTAGTAAAAACCTTGTTGTTGCTTGCCTCCATTGAGCAGTGCTATACCAGGTCCATGATTGGATTGGGAAAGATTGCAACCTCTGTTAGACACAAGGACCAGAGCATCGAGAAATAGGGAGAAGGCCGACTTATCTCTTGGCTAAGCAGAGATTGAAGCCAATTGAAAGTCTCTTTTTTTCAGTGGCGTCAGTCGTTTCAGTAGCGTTCAGTAGCGTAGATACACAAGTCACAAATCTTTGAATGGGCTGGACTTCATTTATGCATTACATTTAGTCTTCCACAGAACGTAATTTAGATCTGCAACAGAGAACGATCTCTCCTTAACCAGTACCCCCAGCGATATTACTCACCAAATGGAAGACTTCACGACCACTACAGATTTAACGTGTGCAAGCCACCACAACACACAGGGAGTTTTCAGCTGGTGGGTTCAAGATCGCAACCGAAAGGATACAAATCTAAGGGCCAGCTTTCTGCCACAGAGGTTGCGCGTCTTCCTCGTGTTTTGGGAGTAACGGGTTCGAGTCCCGGTTTGGGCATGGTTGTTCTTCTGTGTGCTATCTGAGAGATGTGTGACTGTACCCCATGTAAAAGGGGCTGTGCAGGAAAATGTGTGGAGTGTGTGGCTAAGTCGTACTCCAGGCCCTAGTTGGCGCTACTTCAAAAACAAGAGACGCTCCCTTCGGCTTAAAACTGCTGCTGTATCAGCAGAGGGCTTGTCCATAGTGTAATAAGTAACAACAACACAACAAATATAAGGCTCTTCTAACCAGGCTATACCGGCCAGTAAAAACGTAGTTTTACATGATAAAACAATGCGGTAACATAAGATTTGTAATATGGCAGAGTAAACAGAATAGGTTTATGTCTGCTTTACTGGCACATACGCGCTCTTTTGTTGGTTTTTTTTTTCAAAATATCGATGACCATTTTACATTAAATGTCACTGAATTTAATTGAAGCAGCGTTTAATTTTCTCCTTCAATGTCAGCGTGCTTGTGGGCTTCTCGGCATAGATTTTCCCCTTTAAGCAACTCCATAAATATAATTCCAATGGTGTTAAATCACTCGATATAGGAGGGCAAGTCTTAAATTTTAGAACTTTGTCCACCATAAAATGCTCTTTTAGTATTAGTTTGTTGCATGCTAACAGCAATCCCAAATAAAAATTGCATAAAATATTAACAAAACCCTCAGAGTAGTCATCTTAGCTACTTCTAAAAACAAGAGACGCTCCTTTAGGCTTAAATCTACTGATGTATCAGCGGGGGGCTTGTCCGTAGGCAAGTGTAATAAGTAACAACAACACAACAAATCTGAGGCTTTTCTAACCAGGCAACAAGAATTGTTGGAAACACATTGGCGATTGGTTGCATCCATTGGCTACAGCTCGCGAGTATTTCACTGACGTTGGCGTTGCATTGGCGCGATGTCGGGTTCTGACCAGACCCAAGCAGCAAAAGATCATCGGCCAACCATTGGCCACACATCGCAACGCAGAACGTGCGACGTCGGGCCGAGATCGCCAGCCGATGTCGGGCCAACATTGGTCTTGTCCCACGGCGGAACGCCGGGCGATGATCGCGCCGACTTCTTTTCGATGAAATTTCCGATCGTTTCCCGACGTGCTTTCTCATGGCCGACGTCATTCCAATCATTTCCCGATATGTTTTATCAATGGGCGACCCAATGCCAACCATTTCCCAATGTATTTTAGTAATGGGTGATATGTTGCCAACCATTTCCCAATGTATATTTTAGCAATGGACGACCCAATGCCAATCATTTCCCAATGTATTTTAGCAATGGACTACCCAATGCAACCATTATCCAATGTATATTTTAGCAATGGACGACCCAATGCCAATCATTTCCCAATGTATTTAGCAATGGGCAATATGTCACCAACCATTTCCCAATGCTTTTTAGCAAAATATGTGCCGGCCACTAAAAACGTAGCTTCACATGATAGAACAATTCGCTAAGATTTGTAATATGGCAGAGTAAACATGATAGGGTTATGTCTGCTTTACTGGTACATGCGCGCTCTTTTGTCGAAACGTTTTTAAAATGTCCATGACCATTTTGCATCAAATGCCACTGAACGGCGTCGAATATTCTCCTTCAATGTTAGCGTGCTTGTAGGCTTATTGCCATAGATTTTCCCCTTTAAGCAACTCCATAAATATAAATCCAATGGTGTTAAATCAAACTATCTAGGAGGGTAATTCTCAAATTTTAGAACTGTGATCACCATAAAATGATCTTTCGGTGTCAGTTTCAGTTGCAAGCTAAAAGTATTCTCAAATAAAAATTGCTTAAAATATTGTCAAATGCGTTTCAGTAGTCATTCTGGATTAAGAGTAGCACATCTATGCCTTGGTCGGAGCATCCTGGGTTCGAGTCCTGATTCAAGCATGGTTGTTCAAGCTTCAAAAGAGCAACTTTCACGCAGGAAATCAAATTCCCTAGGACCTAGACGGACGCTACATAGTTCTGACTCTACAGTGATTGTTTATATGCTGATACATGCCATACAGATGTTCACAATGTAATTTCTCTATTTCTTCCTTTTTAGTTAGTAATCTCACTTCCCAGTAAGTTCAACTCATAGTCACCATTTGTTTAAGTATTCTTGTATCATATATCCAAGAATCTATTTATTGCTCGAGCAAAAAATTGAATAGTTGAAAAATTGACACCGATGGGATTCTCTCTGGAGATCCCTGGATGGTTTGTCGTCTCTTTCTTTAATCATTTTTTCCTTTATTAGCATTATTTAACATATTTTAGCTGCAGTTCTTCTATCTGTCCCTTTCTATTTTATAAATATTGAAAGAAAACCCTATAAATATTGTCAATATTTAATGAAGGGCAGCTGCAGGTCTCCTATCTGTCCCTTTCTATTTTATAAATATTGAAAGCAAACCCTATAAATATCGTAACTATTTAATGAAGAGCAGCTGCAGGTCTTCTATCTGTTCCTTTCTATTTTATAAATATTGAAAGCAAACCCTATAAATATCGTCACTATTTAATGAAGGGCAGCTGCAGGTCTTCTATCTGTCCCTTTCTATTTTATAAATATTGAAAGCAAACCCTATAAATATCGTCACTATTTAATGAAGGGCAGCTGCAGGTTTTTTGTGCTTTGAGATTTAATTTGTCTACTTATTTTTATTTTATAAATACAGAAAATCACGGCTTTAAATATTACCACTATTTAATACAAAAAGCTGAAAACCATCTATCTATTCATGTCTGTTTCATAAATATTGGTAGTGTCCAGTTCAAATGTTGGCACTATTTAACATATTGAACCTTCAGATCTTCAATATATCCATTTCTATTTTATGAATATTGAAATTGATATTACTTAATATAAAACATCAACAAGTTTTCTATCTATCCTTTTCTATTTTATACGTATTTAAAGCAATCCCTTTAAATATTGCTAATATTCAATAAACGGCTGCTGCAATTCTTTTGGTCCCTACTCTAATTTATAAGGTGATGCATATCCATTTCCAAATAATGTCTACCTTACTATTAGTTCAACACAACTTGTTGTGGTCTGCTGTGATTATCAACACCACGTTTCACCCATTATCTCTAATGGGAGTTAATTTTAAAATTTGCCTCGAATTCGCTAATTTTGGCAGACGTCCCAAGCATTTAAATATGCAGTATCTACAAACTCTCAGTTACCAGAATTGCAATTAGAAGGCATCGGAATTTAAAGGGTTGGGTAGGGTATTAGGAGGATACACTCTATCACTAATGCCCTCAGATTTTCAATTAGTTTATGGAAGGAGAGATAGAGATATGATATTTGAGAAATCACTCGGAGGGTCATAGTAACGGGGTGGCTATCTTTATTCTGAAATGTTGTAAATGCAGGCATTTAGCCAACATTTGAAGTTTTGATATAACCACTTTCAATTCCGTCTGGGTTATAAAGCGATACAGTTGAATTAAAACAATAGAAATTCTGCTATTGAGGATTTGTTTATGGGCTGTTGAATTTTGGAGATCTTTGGGGAGGGGCAAAATTTCATTGGCTTAGAGACATTAGGATACATTAGATATCCTAATGTCCCTACATTAGATTAGGGACATTAGGATACATTGAATATTCTATTCTAAAATGTATAAAGTGAATATTGTAGTTCTACATAGCCACATGGGTAGGTAATGAAATGGTATGGAATGGACATTCCCTTACGACGCCTTTCCTACGAGAGAGGTTGTACCGTGGTCGTTGGTGGCCCTTAGGATGCAACCTCAATTCCAGTACATACTGTCGTGGCGATTTGAACATTCAGATTTATCTATTTATCCTTTGGGGGAGGTTATTATCATCCCGAATGGATTTAGAAAGAATTTTTTCAACAATATCAAAACTTTTTAAGGTAAAACTTTATTATACATGTTGACAGGACTCGTTGTCTCTTGGAACATCAATTGTATTGAACCGGAAGCAAATTATTAATAGAATAATGGATACGGATCTTTCGAAAGCATAACCGATACATTATTTTCATCTTTTGTAGACTTAAATCAAAGCTTGAAAAACGAAAGAGAATTTCATAAATCAATCAATGAATCAATGGGCTCATATATTGCAGGTTTTATGAAAAAAAAAGATTGGTAATTTTATAGAAAGTGGTAATTAATCATTTTAGGATTAGCGAACTTTATTATGACGATACTAAAAAGCAAAGAATAGTCAACAACCTTTCAGTTCAATATTTTTTAATTAAGTAGTTAATTGCACACATCGCAGACACACATTTGCAAAAATTTTCAGCAATAATGGACCATTTGTTAACAGTTTTCTGATGCCATATTCAATGAAACGCATCACACACACACATCGGCTTACCACATCACATATTTCATCTTCACGTCATTCCATTACAGCTTCTTTCGTACTTGCCTTATTTTAGAATTTGTTCATAGAGGGCGCTAGTCAGTATAATGTTCGTAAATTACGGGCTTTTTACAATAAATATGATCCAAAAGGTGGATGCTCTTTAATTTTTTGTTAAGCCTACATTTGCGGGATTATTAACAAATTCCTTGGGATATGATGCCATTAAGACCTCATGGGAATGGACGGCATGAATTGTTTATTATTTTACTGTAAATAAACAATCAAAATATCAATTTTCTAATTGTTACTAAACAAATTGGCAATAAAGTAATCGAAATAATAGGCCTAGCATCCTGACCAAATATTGGAGTCACTTTTTAAATCGCTAGATATAATTGCGAATGAATATGAAACCAGTTGCTCAAGTCTTCAAGTTGAAATATTGATGCCAAACACTGATGCCAAACTTTGGCACTTTAGTGTTAGAAGAACGAAAGCAGTATACCAATATAAAATATTGTCGCCAAATGTTGGCGTTATTGTAATAACGTCATTTAAATAGTAGTCATATATAGGAATATTGTGTTGGCCATGTTAGGGCAGGTGCTATTCTGACAAAAAAATAACATTCCAACAATTTCCGGAATATATTATTTTCAAAATTAAAAATTTCAGTCTTTGTTTTAAAAACGACATAATAAACACCTCTAGATAAATTAATTACAATACTTTCAATTAGAAAAACAATAAACATGAGTCTCTATTCTCGATGAGTTAAAAAAATAATAATCTAAAAAGGTCCGTAGAAAAAGATGATTCAATCTTATGCATTAAAATCACATTTTTTTATTTATGAAATCTTGAAATAATCTCTTTCTCAGTAATTGAAGTTGATTTATAAATAACTTCTATTCATCAGTTATTTTGAAAAATCTTACACATATGACCTATTTTAAAAAAGGAAAATCAATTTAATTTAGGTATCCAATAAGATGATTCAGGAAGTGACGTAAGCGAACGTGTTGCGAAATGCTAAATGACATGCGCGGTTAAGTTTCTTCCTTGATGTCACGTGATTTACCTTTATTGAACGATGTCACTTTGAATTTTTATCTTAGTTATACCATTTTCTGAAAAAAAAAAAAACTTTTGTAAAAATAATAAATCATAAGCGATTAAATAAAGAATGACTTTTCTTTTCCACTTATTAAAAGATAAACCAGACGTTCGTAGTGAAATCATTTTTATATTTTTTTAACAAATGAAAATTAAGTTTTTAATTAATAGTATCAATCTTCTTTAAAATCTTTTTGTTATATTTCAGTATATTGATCATAATCAAATTACAATCTTTGTGTTAGCGTTATGACATATCGAATTTGAATATACGCATATTTATAAAATATTTTTAATGTAAAAGGATTTATAAAAGGCTATAATATGCGAAAATTTTCTATCACCTGCAATTTTAATTTAATTAAAATTATAAATGCATTTCAGAAAAGAATTTTTAATTTTATGGAATTTTCTGACAAATTTGAAAGAAAACACCAAACGATTTTTAAAAATTCAGAAAACTATTTTTTTGGCGAATAATTCCTTAATTTATGAATAATTTCTCAAGAATGACAATAAAATTGAACAACAAACATTGTGAATGGCAATAAAACGCTTGTTTACATACATGAATATGAATTTAGCTATCACCAGTATTATATTTTAATCTCCATTTATCATAAAAATTTAGACATCAAATTTTAAATCAATTTTTTAAACAGCAGGAAATTTCAACTTTCAAAATTGAAAATCTCATGTTTGCTGCGAATTTACAAATTGCAAATAATATTTGTTTATTTTCACTAAAATTAAAAATTTTCTTTTAAATATCTCTATTCCTCTATTTTTCTTTTTTTAAAAATTTAATTAATTGAGCAATTCTTGGGCTTCATTGTATTATATACATAAAACAAGTATAGAAACATTAATTTTAATTAATAAAAATATTAATTGCTGAGTAAATTGTCATCAAAACTTTTTTATGCTTCATTATTTCTTTGAACAAAATTTGACAAATAAGTATTTGACAATTCTGATTTCTTCAGGCAAAAAAAAATTAGACATCTTAATTTTATTTGTGTAAAATAAGCAATGATTTTCTTTTCATAAAATTCTCGAACAAAAACTCGTTCGAAGTTACGAGATTTAACGTTTTTTTAATACAAGGAAAAAGAAACATATCAAAGAAAAAAAATCGTTTGCAGAATGAATTAATGCCAGATTTGTAATAATAGTGCTTTTCATTTTATTAACCTTCCTTATTAAAAGATGAATAAACGCTATATATACTTTTAACTACCCTGTAGCTGTTGTGCTTATTCAAATACATCTATTTTTCTTTCAAAAACTTTTAGTTTTAGGAATGGATTACCCGTAATGAAAACCTAAGGACATTTAATACTTTCTGTAGCAGCCATATTTAATGCATCGCATTAAAATAATGAGCTACTCTGATAATAGGTACATGAATAATTCAACCACCTTTATTAAGTTCTATTATCTCCTAATATTCTTTTATTAGATGTTATTCGAGAACACAATATTCTATAAATGTTCTAAACATTCTAATTTTGAATCCTTTGTAGCTAACTTTCGATTCTATGGAAGTTATTACTTTCATTGAAAGTCTTTATTGTTATCAACCAACGTTCTGAATAGCTTTTTTAGTTTGATATATTTATTCAATTCAATGAACAGGATATATTTAGATTTATTTAGAATATTGCGTTAATTTCAGCTTTAGGTTGTATGTCCCTGGAAAATCTTTCAAGAATTTAAGCGTCGTTTCAAATATTTATGCTGTTGAATGGAATTACTTTATTCAGCTGCAAGCAAACGATGTTTAATCTTTTCAAAGTAATTTGTTTATTAAAATCTATTTATGCAAATAAACCAGTCATGAAAGAAAGCATAATGTTCGCGTGTGTTTGGTTTTGATCTATTATTATGAAAACACTAATCTTTATTCTAATAAGAAAATATACAGAAGAATCGTTTCATATTTGTTACTTGGATGCAAAACGAATCTATTCACAGTTGATACTGTTTATTCGTTTATATAATAAGAATTCAGAAATAGGTTAGAATTGTACAGATTATTTCTTCTAAATATCTAATAATTGTGAACAAACAAATAGACAGGATTATTGATTCTAAGGAAGTGAAATGTGTATAATTTACACTCAAGTACTTGTTTATACATTGAACGTAATATTAAATGCTGTTCAAATACTCTTGAAGCAATAATTTAGGACTAATAATAAGTCTGAAATTGCTATTTGCAATAATATATTTGAAGTCATTTTTATCTGAAATATTCCGTCATAAAAGAGTTTTGAAATTTCAATTTCTATACCAAAATCATCAGCCATCCGAAAAATACTTGGAAACTATTTTGAAATTGGAATACATTTTTATTCGTAATTGTTCATCGTTTCTGTTTAGTGACGTCAAATTCAGATGGCGTTATTAATTTATCGTCCACTTTCTTACTTTTAATAATTAATCTCGCGCCATGAAGAATCGCGAGAATATCGTTTGGTGTTTCCGAACTTTTTTCAGTTTAATTATCGCAGTCTTGGTATGCATAGCATTATTTAGGACTTTAACCATTCTCTTAGGATTTGTAAGTGTTACTCAGAATTTATTTTAAATATAAAAATATAATCTTAAAATTATGCTGAATTATATTCATTAGGTTGTATCTCCCATAAAAGAACTTCTAAAATACTTCAATAACAGGGAAATTGTGATCGAATTAATTATGTACTAGTTATTTGATAAATTTAATTATTGCAAAATAAACTCTAATAACTAATATGGTAAAGCTCTTTTAAAAGTTTGCGGAAGAACAAACTTAAAACGATAAATTAATAAAAACTAATACATTTAAAAAAGGATTATATAAATAAATAAGCATTACGATAAGTTTACTTCTATCTATACAAATTTATTTCAACATATTTTTTTTAATATACACTATTTAAGGGAAGGGCACGGATTTTAAAATTGGGTTCATGATTTTATCTAGTATAATGGTAGTATGTATTTAGGATACTCATAATATAATAATATTGATAAAAATATTGATGCTTAAACCGAAAAAGTAGAATTCAAACTTTTGTAGTGACTTCAAAAACTAATAAACTTATGGACGTTCGATCAGTAGCGAATATTTTATTTGATTCACATAAATAAGTTTATCTTAATTTATAAATATCTTAATACATTTTAATGGTAAATTCATCAATAATGATGATTTGATATACATTTTTATTTCAATTCTGCATTCTACAAATGAGGTATTTAAATCATTTCAGATTGTCCTATTGGAGATCTTAAATTATTTTTTTAATATCGTAATAATTATTAATGATTATTTACAAGCCTTAATTATATTTTTGATTTAACATATTTGAAACTATTATTAAGAATATTTTTGAATTCATTATTGTTATAAAATAGATGCAGTATATTTTTATGATGAATGACATCTTTGAGTGTAACCTAATGAGTTCAATGGTTAAGACTGTAGTACTTGCAATTAACGTTATGATCAGGTACCATAATAGTGAGTATGCAAAAATACATAACATACAAAAATTGATCAGAGGCTCTAAATTTGGCCCAACCAACCAACCAATCGCTAAAATTGAATGGTTTTAAAAGAATATTATTAAATTTTGTTAATATTTGATGATTATGTGGTTGTTTATAGTACATGTCATAGACAAGCCCGCTGATGAAGTCGGCTATTTTAAGCCGAGTTTTAGCATCTCTTATTTCGGTAGCGCCATCTAGGACCAAAAATATGTCTTAGCTACTAATGCGTCAGAGCTCTTTTCACGAAGAGGACTTCATTCATCCACAGATCGTAAGTTAGATCTGAATCAGAGAACGATCACCTCTGATTGTCACAATTTGGACGACTTAGAGACTAGAACAGATTTATACGTGCACTAGCCACCATAAACACGGTGAGTCTGCGGACGGCGGGGTTCGAATTCAGAAACGATGGTTATGATCGATACTTATTAAAATTAATTCACGTCATGTCATATTTAGATTTTATATATTGTGTATCGTATCAACTTCTTCAAATTGTACGTTGTCATACTTAGAACTTTGAAAACCCATCCTTAAAGCTCATGAAAAATTCCAAATTCTTCCCCTCTCCCCAAAATAAGTAATATTTTTAATGTTTTGTATTACTTGAGCATTTACTGAATCATTTTAATTAAATAGGGAAGCAAGTCAGCTTTAGGCAATTACAAAAAAATATTAAAAATTATACAAAAGAAAATTCGAGATTATTTTCAAGCATATTAAAACATTGTAATATTTTACTGATGACAATTGAAATATGTAAAATATTAGAATAGAAAATATGCGATTTTTCTCGAAATTTATTTTTAACCATTGGTTCCATTTTTATGTAAAAAAAACATTCTTTTTACTAAAGAAAACTTAATCAACGGCAAAAATTCATTTGTTTTCGAATAAAAAAAATAAGTCGGATTTTATTTCCTTAAATCATTTCAATATCTCTCCCGTCGCAATCGTATAGCAAACACGCGATGGCAATCAAAACGGCATCTCAGGATATAATTTATCTGCACGGAGGTATCATCAGACTCTCTTCATAAATATAAAACCCAACCTGTTTATATTGCCTTCGCGGGATATCTTATGACTTAATATCCTCTGTCGCCAAACGAAAATAGACAATTCTCTTTATTAGCCAATATCTCATATCGTTCGTAATTGAATCCGTTTCGCCCCTTACTAGGCAGAATCAAAGCGAACACCAAACGATAAAAAGAAATAAACAGCAAAAACAGAACACGTAATTCTCATCTTGAATAAACAAACGAATATATATAGCTTATTCATCAAACATAAAAATGTGGAAAAGTGCTTCTCGAAATTATTAATATCGTCTGAGTAAGTAAAGGGATTGCTTTTCAGGTTCCGACAAATCTGAGCGAGTGTGACAATCCACTTTTCGTTCCATCCCCTCCCCCCTCTTTTTCTCAATCTCTCTTGGCCTAAGCAGCAGACGATTTCGAGAGAGCATTCCTGGGAGTGAATAATAAATGATGAGTACACAAACACCTACGCACACTCCTCCATCCCCCCCATCCGTTTCTGCTTTCAGCCTCCCTCCCCCTCCGCATTAACCTGCTTGGCGTTTATGACACTGTTAGTGGATATGCGAAAAAGATCCAAACGATTTTTCATCTATCAGAACATTCTGATTTTTGAGCTTGTACATGACTTGTTATTGTACAGCGGTTGTTTGGTTAAAGAGCAAGAACAAAATATTTTAAAGATAATTTTGTTTTGTTGTGCATTGATTTGTTTGATATTTTTAGAAAAATGGATATAATTATTTCCTAATGGGTGCAAACGATTTATTTTTTCTTGATTGAATAAATAAAAAAAAATTGGGGTAAATTCTGCCATTTATTGTCTTAATTTGATACTAAAGCTTATTTTTGTAATAGAAATCACACGATTGGAAAAGAAGTTTTAAATATAATTTGAAATTAGAAAAATTTTCATAACTATTTCCCAATGGATGCAAACGATTTATTTTTCTTGATTAAATAAAAATATCCTCCTCCCCCCCCAAAAAAAGAAGAAAAATAGAGGGTAAACGCTACCATCTATTGTTTTGATTTGATACTAAAATACAGTTTTGTCATATAAATCACACAATTAAAAAGAGGTTTTAAATATAAGTTGAAATGAACTCATCGTGTTTTGTATGTTAAAGGGTTTGGAGGCAATAATTTCAGTACTAAATTTATTCGCATGCGGTTTTCTTTGTTTCCTTTTTTTTATCATGTCAGAACATGATGTTATTTTGGGAATGAGGTAGACAAAAATCCGTAAGCGAAATATTAAAATAAATAAATAAATAATTACTGCACGAGCATTTCAAAAAATCAGCTTTTAATAACCCGTTGCCATTGCGTTTATAAAAGTTCTGATTTTTTTAAAAAAATAGTTAATGACTACAGCAAATAAAGCTTAGAAAAATATCATTTTGAGCGCGTGATTATATGAAATGAAATAAATAGGAATTGTGATATTTTTTAAAAACTATCAAGGCGAGACAAAGTTTTTTTTGGATCGTTTGCAATACTAAAGTGACTCATTCAGTGAAACGATTCAAAAGAATAAAATTATTATTTAGCACGTAGAGCACCACGAGCACGTGGTGCTTGGCCGTTCAGGAAATGATGTTCTGACATGATACATTGAAATATGCATAGCAGATTTCATTTGAATCATTTTATTTAAAATTTGATTCATGAAATTTTATTGAAAAGGATGAAAATATTCGATACTGTATGTAGAAATCATAAATTAACCGATTTCCATCGGATATTTCCCTCTGATGACATTTCTTTGAATTTGAATTACAAATTTATTCATTCCAAGCTTAATTTAATAGTTTAATCCCTATCTTATTTAATATACTATGTACATAAATGATTTATTGCATTAAATAATTCATTGGGCTAAAGATTTTGTAAAAATCAATTTTGTTTATTCTTTTTCACTTGCAAGCTTACATTTTTATTAAAATTTTTGTTTTTGTCTTCTATTTAAGAAGTTTGTTTCTCGTATTTTTTTCTACGAAATATTTAACTTTTAATATTTACTACCTGTTTTTTATAAGGAGAATAATATTCTTTGAGAAACACTATTCTTATGTCTATGATACTGTGGTGAATACTCTCCATATATACCAGCCAACATCCCTCATACAGAAGTGCACTTTTGGCCCAACGGATTTGGTACTGGACTACTAACCAAAAGGTACGGAATTCGGGCCTAGCGCTATTCGCTAACCTCCCTAAAATGGTAACCCGTACGACCTTGGATAAACACAACCTTCGCAACTACTGTCGTGGCGCCCTCTATCAGCGACTCAAAGCTTTAGACGCGCATTCAAATACGGCAAGTTGCTCTTCACCACCAACCTTCACCCTACGCTACATCCAACTGTCGTGGTGCCCTCTATCGGCGACTCAAAGCTTTAGAGGCGCATTAAATACGACAAGTTGTTATCGTTCGCCAAAGCTCACTGAGGAGATACTCTGTGGTGAATACTCTCCATATATACCAGCCAACATCCCTCGGGCAGAAGTGCACTTTTGGCCCAACGGATTTTGTACTGGACTACTAACCAAAAGGTACGGAGTTCGAGCCTAGCGCTATTCGCTATCATCCTAAAATACTATCGATTACATATCAAGAAAACAATAACAAAAATTAAAGAAAATAAATTTAAAAACCTAATGTGCAGAGTACAAGTCGGATATTATATTTGTTAACGAGTCGTTTTTTAAATCGTTTTAGTCGTTTTTAAATAAATTTATTAAAATAAAACTACGTACGTAATAGTTTATAACTACGTTCAGAATTTTTTTTTGAAATAAAATATAGTTGTTGAAAATTCAATTCTTTAGTACACCAATAGATAAGCCGGTATCCTGGCGAAGGGGTAACGCGTTTTCGCCGTCATCTAGGTGTCCCGGGTTCCAGTCCCGGTTTGAGCATGGTTGTTCTTCGTGCTATATTTATAAGGTGTGGGAATGTGCCCCCCCCCAATTTTCTTTCAAAAAGATGTTGTGCAAGCGAATGTGATGAGTGAGTAGCAAAAGTCGTACTCCTGGCCCTAGTTGGCGCTACTTCAAAACAAGAGACGCTGATTAGGCTTAAATAGATGACTACCTCAGCGAGCTTGTCCATGGCAAATGCCATCAGAAACTACAACCACCACCAATAGATAAGATTAAAATAGATTACAAAATTTCATCATTATAAATATAAAACAAATCAAGTTAAATAAATGTTTGAAATGAATTCTTCTATGCATATTTCAATGTATCAACCCAGAACATGATTTCTTGAACGGCCAAGCACCACGTGCTCGTGCAAATTAAATTATATTTTTATTCATTTTAATCGTTTCATCGAATGAGTCACTTTAGGATTGCAAACGATCCATAAACTTTGTCTCGCATTTATTGTTTAAAAAAATATCACATTTCCTATTTATTTCATTTCATATAATCATGTGCTCAAAATGACATTTTTCTAGGTTTTATTGGCTGTAGTCATTAACTTATTTTTTTAAAATCAGAGCTTTCGTAAATGAGATGGCATCACGTTATTAAAAGCTGATTTTTTGAGATGCTCGAGCAGATAATAAAATCTTTATTTTTCGCCAGCGGATTTTTGTTCACATCAGAAAACCTCATTCCTAAGACAACATAATGTTCTGACATGCTAATAAAGAAAATATACGCGTTGCTATACAATTTACAACAATATTATTAAATCTTACTGCATTTAATATGCAAATACATTTCCTGGTTGTTCTTGCGAATGTAAAAACATTGAATCTTTTATTCATACAGCACGAAGAATTTAAAATTTTTATGTCTCGCATTTATTGTTTAAAAAATACAAAATGCCCTATTTATTTCTTTTCATATAATCACGTGCACAAAATGACATTTTTCTAGGTTTTATTTGAAGCTGCCATTAACTTTTTTTAAAAAAAATCAGAGCTTTTGTAAATGCAATGACAACGCGTTATTTAAAGCTGATTTTTTGAAATGCTCGAGCAGATAATAAAATTTCAATTTTTCGCTTACGGATTTACGTCTACCTCATTTATAAAATAACACCATGTTCTGACATGATAATTAAAGTTTATGGAGAAAAAAAATGTTTGGCAGCTTATACAATCACAACAAATAACATCTTGGTTTATTTATTCTCTTATAACCTTTATTGATTAACCTCTTCAACCTTTATTGATCATGCATGATAATAAAAAGAAAAACAAGTTTATTATTATACGCACAATCCTACATTCATAGTAACGCCATAGAATCAATCAATCAATCACATTTGTTTTTTCCCACAAAAATAAATAAATAACACAATCCATATACCACATCAACTAAATCGCATGCATTCAAACTTCTGAATCATCTTTATTTCCAACCATTCATCTTTCTTACTATAAATTCTTCCCTCTGCCAGCAGAAGACATCATTAGTCTTCTGCATTTCAATGGTACACTGCCTTAATATGCAAGGAATCCATTAAAGATACCAGAACCCTATCTTTCAACAAGGCAGAAGACATAGACTTATTGCATTCCAATAGCCATCAATCTCATGGAAGATTCCATTGTCGTCGGAATGAAATAAGTATATAAATAAGGTTATGGTCTGGCTCCCTGAGGGGGGGGATCACTGTCCTCTCCTAATTAGATGAATGCCCCTAATTGAAAGAAATTTGGGAGTCTAATCTGGTAAGAGATGACGAATTTAGTCGTTAGTTGTATTCCTTTCAGCAAATTACTGGTGGGATACGATTCTTATTGATTAGATGGCTTTTGGAAAGATGAAAATCAATAGTTGGTTTTCCCTGGAGGGAATTTTTCCGGTAAATGAATTCCAATGGATTCTTAAAATATCATTTTGGTCCAATTTTTGGAATTTTTGATGATGGAGAGTATTTGTTTCTGATTAAGGGAACTCGGTACCTCGAAATTTCGGAAAATCGATGGAAAGGTCGATTTTCTGATTTTTAGTGAATAGATCCTTGAACCTTTGACTTGTTATTCTGAAAATTTTAAAACAATCCGACAAGTATTTAATGAGATATGGAGCTATTTTGTCTAACGCGATATCAGCTGGCACTCCCACTTCCTGTGTTTACATCACATGTATTTCAAGTGCATGTAGCCAAGGCAAGCCCCTCTTTTTTTCCATTAAATAAAAAGAGGCAAAGTTTGAAACATTAACAGTAAATCCTTGTTTATTTATAATTTTACCGCTTTCATTGAGGTTTTTGATTGAATTTACCTTTGGTTATATTATAATCACTTTGAAAGCAAAACTGTCTTTTTCAAGACTACTTAATTTATTTATTGCTTATCTGCGTTTTAATTGGTTTCGAAAATGCCTCACATTAAAAGGAAATCCCATTTTCTTGCTATGAATAATAATATACCATATTACCTTGCTATATAATTTTTTTGTACATTTTTTTTGTCATTTTCAAATATGTCGTTCCTGCTTATATTAATTATGCTTTGATTATGTCATCTATATGTCTCAGATTAATTCAAAACTTTTATAGAATTATGTTTGAATGATAATATATTATTTAAAATATTATGTATTTATATAAACAATTTCATAGTGAAAATTTTTGTACATATGTTTTTTTTATGGCATGCATTGTCTAGAAAATTTACCTACTTCAAAATGGCTGAATTCATTTAAATTTTAATTAAATGGCCTTGAATTGTTACTGTATAGTATTGCTTATATGATAAACAGAATTGCAGATCATTTTATAAATATTTTTACTAAAAAATTTATTGAATTAAAAAAAGTGATCATTTTATAATTTTTTCCTTAATTTTTTTTGATAATTTCTATTTATGGTAATGGTCATTAATAAATATGATAATAATGTACATTAATAAAATTAGTATCTTAACACTTACAAATGCCATATAATTGTTCTGAAAAAAATCTAACTTCATATGAGCTGTTTTTATAATAATTTTATTGTGTTGAAAACTTTACAGCTGTTTTTCTCAGTTTGCCTTTTTTCAAAATTTTGTCTGCTACAAAATGCTAAAAGTCAATCACATTTTATTGTAATTGCATGAATTTTTTTCTGCGCACTCTTAAATGTATGCTTAATAGAATTAGGGATCGATTTGTTAAAATTTTGATTAGATTTTTTTCTAAAAATGTTCAAAGTGAAAAAATCTGATATTTTCCAAAAAATTTCACAAAAGTTTGTAAAACATTTTTTTCTCACAAACTAATATAGATATCAAAAAACGGATCCCTATTTTTGTTACATGCATTGTAAGGTCCCCCTCAAAAAAATTTGAGGAAAATATTTTGAAAATTGCAAAAAAAGAAGGATTTTTAAAAAAATGCTCAATTTTTTTTAAAAAAAATTAAAATAGTTAAATTTGTAACTTTTGAATTTAAAAAAATATCTTAGAAATTTCGTTTTATACACGATTGACATCTATTTATCACAAAAGTTAATAGTTTTATAAAAAATTGTGGAAAATTTTTTTTTTGGTACCGAGTCCCCTTAAAGCGAATTTCAGACAGAATTGTAATTTAAAATCCAGTTCCAAATTCAAATTCTTAAGTCAGAATTGGGTTTAGATGTTATTTTCTATACTTAAGATCTAATATCGATTCTTAGGGAAATATTTCATCAAATTTTTTATTATCATCTCAGAACATGACATTGTCTTGGGAATGAGGTTTTCTAGAGTCAACAAAAATCCGTAGGCGAAAAATTAAATTTCTATTATTTGAAAGCATTTCAAACAATCGGCTTTTAATAACGCGTTGTCATCTTATTTACAAAAGCTCTGATTTTAAAAAATACGTTAATGATTACAGCCAATAAAACCTAGAAAAATGTCATTTTGAGCACGCGATTATATGAAATGAGATAAATAGGAAATGTGATAGTTTTTTAACTATAAGTGCGAGACAAAGTTTTTTGGATCGTTTGCAATGCCAAAGTGACTCCTTCAATGAAACCATTAAAATGGATAAAAATATAATTTAAGTTGCACGAGCACGTGGTGCTTGGCCGTTCAAGAAATCATGTTCTGACATGATACATTGAAATATGCATAGCTGATTTAAATAGATTTAAAATAAAATAAATAGTTGTTCTATTTTCCCAAGTTATTTCTATAATGAAATCAATTACTTAGAAATGATTTTGTTGCCACATTATTTTCTTAAAGTTTATTACAGATTTTTTTATTAAAATTCCATGAGACCAGAGTTTTGCAGCAAGACCTGCAAGAGCAATTTTTTTTTCTTTTTTCACTCAACTGTCGGTTTACAGTTAGGCAAATATTTATCGCACTTGGCGAAAAGTGTCAATATTTTGCAGTTGAAAAGTATTTTTTGAAGAATTTCGGGTTGATTATAAATATTTGATATCTGAAAAAATTCCAGAAAATTTCGTTTACTCTTTTTGCTTATGTATTAGGTTTTATTATCTACTTATTATTTATTATTCTTTAGTGCCAGTATTAACAAACCTATCTTGGCAGTTTTTCTTTCTTTCCTTTTTTTTGTTTGTTAAAATGGCAATTTTTCGGTGAAAATATTTAGATACGTTTCTTATATTAATTATATAGGAATATTTTTCAATCTATTCTAAGTATGAATCAATCCTTTAAATAAAAAAAAATCATGAATGCACTTTTTAACATGTTATTCGAAAAAAATCTACTATATTACAGTATTCATTTTAAGGTTGATCTAGTTTTATTATGGTGAAATCGGCTCCGACATGACGCTATATGACATTATTACATGAAAACAGATAGACTCTACTGTATACGTAAAAAATATTGAAAATTTGGTACTTACATATTGTTACAAACAGGCGAACTAAGCGGAAACGTGACGAAGTTGGCGACGTTTGGGGATTAGCTTCGCGCCAACCAGGTTGGTATAGAGAAAGGAATAGCCTGGTAGCTGCTGGATCCTTCATGAAGAGACGCGTTGCTTCTCGTGCTTTTGGGCGCGAGCTCAGTCGACTATATAATGGACGGGTTGCCGTAACCTGGCAGTTAGTTAGTTAGAGTTTCCTCTCGGAAGAGAAGCGTCTCGCTGGACTAGCGGATTACTTTTCTCGCTTGTTACTAGTGAGCTCTGTTTACGCTTGCTGTTAACGTTGTATTACTGAGCCCGCTGTGACTTACTGTTTGCTATGAGATACGATATTTGTTTTGCAGTCTGTTTTTATTGCGCGTAAGGCTTGCATTTACGCTCTTAGTGACTGTTGACTGCTGGATTGTGTTTATCTCAAATTTGCCATCATTAAGTGATGTCCTCAAATAAAGTCCATTCAATCCGAACCCGCTACGCTAAAAACGTATCAGTATTATACCGTGCATCTTTATCACCGGATTTGAAGTCGTCGCCAATGAGTTGCTAAACCACAAATTATGGCAATCTGGCAATGGTGTAATCCATTGCTCTTTATCGCCAAAATTAAATCCGTCGCCAATGAGTTTCTAAACTATTGGGGATTGTTGGCGAAGACGGTATAATACGTAAATACCGAAAAATTCCGAGATGCATGAAATAAATATTTGAATTTGTACAAGAATTGTTTGTTTCAAGTTATAAGATTTTTAGTTAACAAATTTAAGATTAACAAATATATATATACATTTGTTTACTTCATTTTGAATATTTTCTTTGTTTTATTTTGTTTAGATGGCGCCATCTCTTGGACTCTTAGTTGTAAAAAAATTGTTGTTGTTTCATATGGCACTTGCCATGAACTCGCTGCGGTAGTTAGAGATTAAGCCTAATGAGCGTCTCTTATTTTGAAATAGCGCCAACTAGGGCCAAGAGTACGACTTTAGCTACTCACTCATCACATTCGCTTGCACAGCCCCTTTTAACAGGGGGCACAGTCACGCTCCTTACAGATAGAACAGAGAAGAACAACCATGCCAGAACTGGGACATAATTGAGAAGCCCAGATAACGGGGATGACGCGCTAACCCTATGCCAGAACGGCAGAATAATAAAATATATGTTTGTCTGTTTTTTTTGTGTGTATTCATATTTTTTCAGGAAAGACACTTTTTGGGGATGTACAAAATAATTACATATTAACACCACTTAGGGTACTGGGCCAGAGGTGATCGTTCTCTTTTCCAGAACTAAATTACGATCTGAGATGAGTGAATGAATTTGCATGAATGTAGTTCGCCCCCTAAAAAGGGTTGTGGCGTGTGTGTAGCTAAATCATACTCCTGGCCCTAAATGGCGCTACTTGTAAAAACAAAAAGATGCATATCTTAGGCTTAAAATCTGCTGATCGTATCAGACGGGGCTTATCCATGGTAAGTGTCATTAGTAATAACACCACCACCAACACTAGAATTAGTCGTTTAAATATATAAAATTAGTCGTCTTAGGGAACCAGTGGTTCCACCCGAAATATTAGTTCTATTCAATAACAAATAAATCGCTCAGCTGTAACTTCATATCCTTAAGTATGTCAATTTGTAAGATATTAAAGTCACTGAAAATACGTTCCGTTAACTCTGTTCATGAATCATTTGAATGGAGATTAATTCTATGACGTTATAGAGCCACTAAAACCGTAAATAATCAGTTTATCACGATAGGATCAAAGAAGCATACATAATAATAATGAAATACTGGTAAAAGCAGGTAAAAATATATATAACTGTAAATTTCGGAGACATCAAAACCTCCTAACCAAAACAACATCATGTTGTCACATGACAAAAAAAAAGCATTGAACTTGAGTGGATGAGTATTTTATTAATGATTGAAAAATTTGAACTATATATATTTATATATATATTTGAACTATATAACTATAAACTATATATATTTGAACTATATATATTTATATATATATTTGAACTATATATATATAAAAGCAGGTAAAAATATATATACCTGT
>JAOUZG010051295.1:2527079-2540602 GCA_026289955.1 Argiope argentata
CTAGCAGTAACATAATTCCCCTCTCATAAAAGTTTTGGTCCTTGCTGGCAAAAAACTGGTTCAGGTGGTTTTTGACATCTTCATTTGAGGTAAAGGTTTTGCCATCCAAAAAATTTTGCAGGGACCGGAACAAATAGTAGTCGGAAGACGCCAGATCTGGAGAATACGGTGGATGTTGCAGTACGTCCCATTCAAGCTGTAAAAGTTTTTGACGAGTGACCAAACTTGTGTGAGGTCTCGCATTATCCTGGTGGAACACTACACCCTTCCTGTTGATTAATTCGGGCCTCTTCTCTTTAAGTGAATCATTCAATTTGTCCAGTTGATGACAATAGACTTCTGAATTAATCGTTGTATTGTCCGGCAAAAGCTAAAAAAAAAACGATTCCTTTGACATCCCACCAAACGGAGAGCATCACCTTTTTTTGGTGAATGTTGGCTTTTGACACGCTTTGAGCCGGTTCATCTTTTCTGCTCCATGACCTCTTGCGTTTAACATTGTTGTATACAACCCATTTTTCGTCCCCAGTAATAATCCGCTTCAAAAATGGATAATTTTCTTGACGTTTGAGGAGCGAATCACACGCGTCAACGCGACGACACAAATTTCGCTCCGTAAGGACATGGGGCACCCACACGTCGAGCTTCGAGGTTAAGCCCATGCCTTTCAAATGGCCATAAACAGTCGAATTCGACAAATTTAATCTCTCACCGATCTCTCGTGTGGTTATTCGCCGATTTGCATAAACTAATGCCTTTATCGCATCTTTGTCAGCTTCGACCGGCCTTCCAGACCGTGGTGCATCTTCGACATCAAAATTGCCGGATCGAAATTTTGCAAACCAGTTCTGGCACTGGCGTACTGTTAACACGCCTTCTCCATACACATCCATCAATTTTTTTCTCGCTTGGACAGCATTTTTACCTTTTCTGAAGTAAAAAAGTAAAATATGACGAAAATGCTGCTTATTGCTCTCCATATTTAAAAGGGCACCAACCAAAACTACTGCGTAGAATTAATAGAACTTTTTCACACACAAGCCTTGCAATATCAGCTCTCAAGACATATAATGGTTATGCGGCTTAAGTGTGAAGTTGGTTTCGAAAAAACGTAATTAAGTCCTCTGACGGGAAAAAACGAAATTACTTTCCGAACAACCCAATATATATATATATATATGTTTCAGTCGTCATTATATTAGTCGTTATTTAAAAATTATCACTATTTTATACGAATAAATTGCTATTTTTTTCGTGTTTAAATTGTATACTTTCGTTTCCGTTTGAAACATATCGTTAATCGCGCGTGTGAGCGCAGCGATAGGTTGTAGTAATAGATATATTCTAATTTTTTAGCTCTATTTCGTCTTACTCCGTCTACCATATCTTCTACCAGGGTTAAAAAATGGAAATCATCTGGATTTTTATCTATATTATCGTGAATTTTTGTTCTCAGACGATTACGTGGAATACTTGAAGTCAAGACTTCATCAAGTGCTCAATTTGCAGGAGATGAGCCCCTCGATCAGACCTGGTACTCCATGAGCCAAATCAATATCTTGTTTTATATCACTGTGATTGTTTATAAGTCGGTATCGTTGTTACACTTGCGCCATCTTGCAGGAGTAGGCATGAAAGCGTAATTCTGTTTGTGTCTTGCCACTAACCACCATGGAACTTTTCTGGTTTCCTCAAAAGGATATGAGATAAATAGTGGAAGAACAGTTGCACAAGGGTAGAAATCAGGACTGAAAAGAGAGTCTTGAAGCAAAGAGTCTGTGCGTGTTTCGTAAGAGTTCCAAGGAGAACTCTGAATCATTAGTAACAACCTGAAATGAAATCCACAATAGTAAATAATATATTTCATATTCAATCATATATATACACCACAAATAACTTTATAAAGAAATGTGAAAGTGTTCCTGTGTAGCGTGTACAGTTATTACTTATGCTTTCTTTCCAAGACAGTAGAGATCTGAATTTTTGGTGCTTATTTGTGATCATTTAGTGATTCTACGTTGTGAATATACATTCTGATTTACCACCAATTAAATTGGAGATATCATTTGGTGTAATTTGGGATTTATTTCTTGAAAAATTATAAGGAAACGGGAAAATAGGTATCTCTGTCTCTCTCCCCATTTTTGATTATTTTTCCTCTTTTCCTTATCTTCCTTTTCTTTATAAGAGTGTTATTGTTTGACAAAGGATTCTGAAATCCTCCACGCATTTGCGCTTGCGTTAAGATGGGTTTAATTTATCAAAATAGAGGTGAGAGGGAAGATGAAAAGAGGGGATGTTTACATTGAACAATAAAATAAACAATTCACAAACAAGTGAAAAATGAACAAAAAATTATTTAATAAAGCAAAAATCAATGTCAAAGAATGACGTAGAATTCCGGTGTGTCTCTCTTTAGTGTCTCTCTCCTTAATTGATGAATATCAAATTTAGGACATTGAATTATGAAAGGTATTAGAGAATAAAAAGAGTCCTTTCTCAGAAATTCGAATATTCCTTTACTTGTTGATACACTGGCATCTCGTCATCCTAAGCCTTCAGATGCCGGATGATTTGGTCCCAACTGTTAAAACCTAACTTTTTTAAAAAGAAGAATGGACATTTAAAGGTGTTTCTGAAAACCGGCTTTCTTAATTTAAAAACCAGTTTTTAAATTCATTATAATCTAAATCTTCATTATAATCGGTGTTCATTTATAATCTAAAATAATTTTTCATTATTTACCTTAGTATTATACCCAGAGTTTATCTTATTAACATATATCCGCGTTATTTATTATTTTTGAATAAAACGTTTGTCTGATCTAAAAAATCGTTTTCATTTCTGCAAAATTTGAAATGAAAAAAGTGATTTATTTATCTTTCTGAGTTGTTTATTTAACAAATGAAAATGTAAATGAAAAATCTACTTGAAATAATTTATTGCATTATTTTAATTTTATATTTATAAAAGTTTATATATTATAGTTATAAAACCTGGAGTAAGAAGGATGTTATGCATAGAAGTTTCGTGTTCTTTTCATATTATATAAACCAATTTAAATAGTTTTCCGCCTTTTGATTATTGAATTTATTTAAAGGAAGAAGAAAAAAAATATTACTATTGAAAAATGATAAAAAATTCATGTATTTCTCTGTATGTATAAACATATTTCTCTTATTCGATTGAATAAAAATAAAACACGATTTTTTTAAAAAATAATAAATTTACGTTATTTATTATTTTTGAATAAAAAATTTATCTGATCGAAAAAAAAAATCGTTTTCTTTTCTGCAAACTTTGAAATGAAAAAAGTTATTTATTTATTTTTCCAGAGTTGTTTATTTGGCAAATGAAAGTGTAAATGATAAATCTACTTGAAATAATTTATTGTATTATATTAATTTTTTATTTATGAAAGTTTATATATTGCAGTTATAAAACAGGGGGTAAGTGTTATGGATATGAGATTCGTGTTCTTTTCATATTATATATATATATATATAAATTAAATAATTTTCGGCTTTTGGAATATTGAATTTATTTTAAGGATGAAGATTAAAATTAAAGATTATTATTGAAATATGAACAAAAATTCATGTTTTTCTTTGTCTATAAAAATGTATTTTTCTTATTCGGTTGAATGATAGTAACGAGTTCTTTTTAAATGTTAAATGTATGGATATGAAATGTATTTATTAATTATTATATAAAAAATTCTGAATAAATTTTGTATCTAGAAAAAGGCTTTATATATATTTTGAAATAATTAAGAAATAAAATATTGATTATACCAGGAAAAGTTTAAGTTTAAGAAATTTGATTTAAAACAGTTTTAAAAATGCCTTTTTTGCTATACTAATTTACATTTTTTAATTTTTAATTTTAATAATCATTCCCTTTTAATTTTCCTTTTGACATATTAAAATACGGTAATTCACATCTGTTTTAATATGTGTAAATAACAATTCTTTTACTAGGACTTTTAGAATAGGTATGTGATACCAGTATAGGATAATACTATTTATAGGAGAATACTGACGTTTATATTTTCCTGTTCAGATCAGTCATAAATAAAATCGTATACATTAAAAATAAATAGAAATTAAATAGATTTTAAGAATTCGTTCGTCAAATAATCAGCTGTAAAGATAAAATTAACAAATAAAGATTAAAATGAAATCTGCTATGTATATTTCAATGAATTATGCCATAACATAATTTCTTGATTGGCCAAGCACCACGTGCTCGTGCGAGTTAAATTATATTTTTATTAATTTGAATCGTTTCATTGAATGAGTCACTTTGGTATTGCAAACGATCCAAAAAACTTTGTCTCACAAATATTGTTTAAAAAAATATCACATTTCCTCTTTATTTCATTTCATAGAATCACGTGCTCAAAATGACATTTTCTAGGTTCTATTTGCTGTAATCATTAACTTATTTTTTTAATCAGAGCTTTTGTAAATGCACTGGCAACGCGTTTTTAAAATCTGATTTTTTGAGGTGATCGTTCAGGTCGTTCAGATCGTGAGGTGATCCGTAGGCAAAAAATAAAATTTTTATTTTTTGCCTACGGATTTTTTTGACGGCAGAAAACCTCATTCCCAATACAATATCATGTTCTGACATGATAATAAAATATTTTGCCAGGAAATTACAAATTATGGAGTAATCTCAATAATCTTCTCTTGTCTATACATTTTTTCACCCCATATAGACACTTCAATACATTTTTTTTGCTATATATACTTCATTGCATTTTTTTTCACAAAATAATTCCTCCAGGAAAGATTATAACTTTACAGAATAAAAGCCTCTCCGACAAATACAATCCAGAACGCATTTCCCTTCCTAAAAGCTTTAAATGCTGAACTGAGGGACTTCTGAACAAATCAACCACCTCCCCATCAGTCTGACCAATTTTTTTTGCACCCCATGTCTTATTTTGCTTGACTAATCCTGAAAGATTAGTATCCTGAGGGTTTCATAAATCTCCAAGAGGATGTCCTGCTCGGATTGGATTGACTTTTTCCATCAAGTTAATACGATTCCTTAGGTTGACTTATCCTTTTGACTGGGAATATTTTTCTGGTTTTGCTTGTTTTAGTCTACATTTCTTATTACTGTTGTAAGTGTCAGGAAGTTTATAATCAGAGGTCTATTGGATAAAAGTATCTTTGTTTGACAAAATTGGATAGAACAGGTGAAAATTTTGAATGATTGTAGTTGTTCGATTTTATGTAAGGGTAGCAATATAATTTATTGTTAGAATTTTGAAATTTATTAGATCACAATATTCTGGAAACAGTTTTTCAATTTTTAAATTGGCGTCATTAAAAATATACATCAAAATAATGATTTTGGAATAGTGTAATATTCACGTCCTTGTAATGATATCGGGTATCCAAAAAAGTTCCAGTACTCCAAATTTAAAAAATCACTGTCCATGATTTTTTTTCGAGTTTATTAAATTTTGACATACGAGTAATGAAACCATGGACATGCTTGAAGCTTTTTTCGGCGATCGACTTATCGCAAAAAGTCTTTGGCCACCTCGATTCCCTGATCTGACCATCCCGGACTTTTTTCTGTGGGGATATTTAAAGGACAAAATTTATGAAGGTGATCCTCAAACAATAGATGATTTGAAAATCGCAATTACCCAAAGGATACAAGAAATCACTCCTAGCATGTTAAAACGCGTTTCGAAAAACATGCGCAAACGAGATCAGCTTTGTCTCCAAGAAAGGGGTGGACATTTTGAACATTTATTATGAATGTAAGTTCAGTATTTTTTCCTCAGTTATGTTAAAAGTGCTTTTTATCATTGGCATAAAAATAATTCTTTTTAAACAAATTGTTTTTGTAAAATAAATTCACAAATCATCAGCACGGGAACTTTTTGGACACCCGGTATTTATGGAAGTTATCGATGTAAACTTATAAATCCAATTTAAAGTAATTAAAAAAATATAAAAAATTAATTAAAATTAAAAAAAATTGCTTCGAGTTGCACATTTTATTCTCCAATTAAAATATGTCATGTTGGGTTGTTCTAGATTTACCAATTTGACCTTTAGAGTACCAACGCACAAACGCAATCATCTTAATTGTTTAATAAAATAATGTATTTAAATTTTAAAAATCAATAATGATTTGTATAGTTGCCTTTTGTTTGAAGAAAATTTAGAATAAATTAATGTTTTTTCAGATAGGAAATTCGTGAGAAATGCTGTTATTAGTATGAGATTTGTATTTAAAAGCGCATTTGATTCACAAAAGAATTTTTTTATGTGTTTAAATAGCCAAACTCGAATACGTTTATCCCTTTACAAGCCTGCTGGCGCTCTGGCATAGAGGTACAGCGTCTTCCTAGTGACCTGGTCGTCCCGGTTCGAGCGTTGTTGTTCTTCTGTGTTCTATCGGTAAGGTGTGTGAATGTGCCCCTCCCCCCATGTAAAAAAGGGGATGTGCATTCGAATGTGATGAGTGAGTAGCAAAAGTCGTACTCTTGCCCCTAGTTGGCGCTACTTCAAACAAGAGACGCTTATTTCGGCTTAAATCCGCTGATCCATTTGCGGGTTTGTCCATAACAAGTGCCATAAGAAACAACAACAAAAATTTTACAGTCCTAGAAAATATATAGGATTAAATGTTTGATGAAACTTTTATTACAGTGACTCAAATCAAAATCATCAAAATAAATCATCTACTTTTTAACTTTTAAATCGTTTTTCTAAAAAAGAAAAAGAAAAAATAAGAGTTTTAGTAAAATAAAAATTATTTTAAATAATAAAATCAAAGATAAATTAAATAAAATTTTAAATAATAATAAAATAATAATTAAATAAAAATAATTAATTAATCAAAATTGTATTATTAAAGTTAATATAATTAACTTAGAAAATTTTATAAACAAAAAACAAAAATTTATAATGAAATATATAAATGAAAAATAATTTAAATACAAAGAATAATAAAATAGAAAAATTAAATTTTAATAAAAATAAAAATAAATAATAAAATTTTAAAATTAAAAAAATTATTCAATAAAGGTTAATTAATGCAGATTATTTCTGAAGTATCTTTTATTATGTGCAGCAAATAAACTAATTTACACTTTGTAGTCTATTTCACATTTTTTCTGTTTTTTTAGAATTGAACATTAATTACTTTAATTTTATGAATATTTATTATTTTAGAGATATACTAAAAATAATATACTTCCGAGGTATCTTTTTTTATTAGTATAAACATTTAAAAAATATTTTTTAAAACACCTGAAAAAATTTTATTACTGTTTTTTTAGAGAAAATATATGAACAGTTAACGTAAAAAATGGTTTCTTAGCAAATTCTATTAATATAAATAAAGCAGGATATAATAAATAATTCTGTTATTATAATTAAAATGAAATTTATAAAGCTTAAATGTAAACATCCCACTGATAGAGAAAAAGAAAAAAAGAGTCAAATAACTCGTTTGGTAGTACTCCAAAAATAGATTAAAACAACATTAAGTTCTTATGAAATAAACAAAAATATGGAATATTCAGAAATACAGCTGTTTTCCTAAAAATAATGTTTCTAAACATAATTTTGCAATAAATAATAGTGGATACAGCTGCATTTAACGTGGAAAAATTTTGTTTTTGGCTTTTCAGAAAAGTGTTTTATTAAAAGAAAATCCTGACAGTCATAATAAATTTCTGTTTCCGAGATTTAAAAATTTATTACTAAACAGTAATTTATTTCCAACAAACATTTTTTGATTTATTATATATTTAAACACTTTATTTACAATAAAATAAATACATTGATTATAATGTAAGTGACCGAAAAAAAGTACTTACGAGTTATAAACGATTTTTCAAAGCTTATGAATAATTATTTTATTTATTTTAGATTCACCTAGATATTTTTTTTAACTGAACAGATTTATAGTGGTGCTTTGTTATTATTTAGCAGAATAAATTTTTTAAAGAATAATAAGTAAGCTGTAATTTCGTCAGTTGTTGCATTTTAACATGTTGCTACCTATTTTGTTAAATTGCTTATTTTTATAAGTTCATCTTAATGCAGAACAAATTTTGATGTTTTGTTTAATACTGGTTCGTTTTAATATTTTAGTTTTTTTTTTCATGCATTGTTTGAAAGAAGAATAAATTGAACGATATAACAATAATAAATATTATTTGACATTTACCTTCTTATTCATTTAATCATAAGGCTTCGATAAAAATTATTATTGTTTAGAATGAATGTTTACAAAATTTTTACCCAAGTTAATGTTAGTTTTGGTCATATTGGAAAATTGTTTTTTTAAATGGTAAGTAATTTTTGCATATTGTTTAGAATTTTAATCATGGAAGCATTTAAAAAAATAATAATTTTCCATATTTTGAAATTTGATCTATGCAGTTTTCTAAAATAAATGCTATCAATTTATTATAATGTCAGAACATGATAATGTTTTGAGAATGATTTTTTCCGGAGTCAACAAAATCCGTAGGCGAAAAATAAACGCTTTAATCCGTAGACGAAAAATAGAAATTTTATTATCTGCTCTAGCATTTCAAAAAATCAGCTTTTAGAAACGTGATGCCATCTTATTTACAAAAACTCTGATTAAAAAAAATAAGTTAATTACTACCTCAAATAAAACTTTAAAAAATGCCATTTTCAGCACGTGATTATATGAAATGAAATAAAT
Organism: Argiope argentata; assembly: GCA_026289955.1. Taxonomy (NCBI): domain Eukaryota; kingdom Metazoa; phylum Arthropoda; class Arachnida; order Araneae; family Araneidae; genus Argiope; species Argiope argentata. The sequence goes on from JAOUZG010051295.1 coordinate 2,535,798, forward strand.
AGGAAATGCGATATATTTTTTTTAACAATAAAGACGAGACAAAGTTTTTTTTTCAATCGTTTGCGATTCTAAAGTGACTCATTCGATGAAACCATTAAAATGAATAAAAAATACAATTTACCTTGCACGAGCACGTGGTGCTTGGCCATTCAAGAAATGATGTTCCGACATGATGCAATAAAATATGCATAGCAGATTTCATTTTAATCTTTATTGGATTTTGATTTTAGATCAAAATTTCGATCCGAATGACATTTTATGTTAAAAAATTTATATTTACGAATTTTAATCTAGTGTTCATGATTTTACATTCTTGATTTTTAAAACATGTAAACTTTAATTAGCTGAATTAATTTTTATCTTATAAAAATTTCTATTTAACCATTAATTTTACAGAAATGTTTCTTTATTAAAATTGTTTTGATACTAAATTTGTTTATAACGTATTGTTACGTTTTTAGCGTAGCGGGTTCGGATTGAATGGACTTTGTATGAGGACAGCACAAACAAATTTATTTACAGCTATTTATAGTTATTTACAGGATAATTAAAAAATTCAGATAAATACAATCCAGCAGTCAACGGTCAATTACAGCTTAAATTCAAGTAAACAAAAGATTACAGCTTACAAGTAACAAAAGGTTACAGCTTACAAGTAACAAAAGGTTACAGCTTACAAGTAACAAAAGATTACAGCTTAAATTCAAGTAACAAAGGCTACAAAACAGATATAGTATAGCACAGCAACAGCGAGCTCAATAACACAGCGTTAACAGCAAACGCAAACACAGCTCACTAATAACAAATCCTTTAGTCCTGCGAGACGCTTTTTATTTCAGAGCAAACTCTCAACTAACTAACCGCTACGGTGGTTGATTTCTTGGGGCACCTAGCCCCGGCAGGGGCTTATCCCCGGTCATGGCTGTAGTGCTTCCTCGTTGCGATCATTTACTGCCGTAGTCATCTTCGAATTGGACTGGAAAAATACTGGAGGAACTTTTATAGTAGCTGTTGGAGAGTAGTGGTGAGTGAGGTGGCGAGAGACAGGACGGTTTTTAATTGGCTATTTAGGGGTGGTGAGCGTAGAGTTATGCACCTTGTGGGAACTTTAGACTTAGAACTGAAGGAGGGAACAAACTCTCAACTAACCAACCGCTCCGGCTATTCGTCCTTATATAGCCGAAAAGCGCGTGCACCTGAATCTCGTGAAAATTCTCAAAACAACGCGCACAATCTAGCGGCTACTAGACTATTCCTTTCGCCAAACCAATCAAGCTGGCTCGAGGCTCCTCGCCAAACGTCGCCAACTTTGGGGAGTTTTCGTGCCGCTCGCCCGCTTGTAACAGTATATTATATAAATCAATATTAAAAAAGAATTACATTATTCATTATTTAGTTCAAGAATCTTTCAAGGTGTAAATAATAAAAATAATATTTATTCTCAAAAAATTATTAATAATATTTTTAAAATAAAATCAAAAGTTAATTAATTGATATATCGAAGAACAATTAATATATTTTCCCTTCTAATGACAATAAAATGTATTTTTATTAATTGCCAAATACAAAAAAGTTTTTTTTCCCGAAATAATCAGAAATGTTTCGTCATTAATATTTGAGAAAATAAAATGGAATTGAATATATGACAAAAACTATTCTCAAAGACGTTTCCAGTAAAAAAAAATTGGGATAAAACTAATTAATACAATGTCATTTTTACAAAGAATTATGCCAAATATTGGCCGAAGAAGAAAAAAACCATCAGTCATAAACAAGCTTTTGATAGCGCCCTAGAAGTAGATTAAAATCTCATTAAGTCAGCATTTCGTGAAAGTGGAATGGCAACAACAAGAAAGGTCGAGTTCTGAGATATGTTTGTTTTCCTAAAAATGACGTTTCTTTGGATAACGTCGTAAACTTTAATGACAGGAAATGACCAAGTTGGATTTATTTTGTAAATGTACTGTTTTTTGTTTTTAAAAGGTTTTTTTTTTACATTTTTAGTTTATTACGATGATAAGCGTTTGTAATTATTTCTGTTCGTGTACTTTCGTGCACATTCTCATCTTAATTTTTTATAATATAAAACTTGACGTTAAAATCTATAAAGATATACTTAAATATAGATTATTCTAAGAAAATGACCAGTATAATGAATTTAGGAATATCTCAGAAATAAATTTATGTTTGTTAGGATTCAAAATGTGATTATTATTGATGAAATTCGTAAAACGTAAAAATAAATTTTTTGAAATTATATCAAAATTTAAAATAACTTCTCAGCTTTAAATGATTTATTTGATATAAAATAAAATTTGGAATATAAAAAAAAAGATATTCGACATGTAAATTAAAGATATTGTTAAAATATTTTTTCAAAAATCAGAAATTATTAATATAATTTCAAAATCCTTCAAGTTTAGATTTGCATGTGAAAAGATTATGGGTAATGGTATGGTATGCTATGGTATGATAACTTTTACATATTTAAAAAAAATTAAGTTAATGATTAATTTTTTTCAATTAATTTTCTCTTCCTTTTTTGAAAAATTCGGCAGTTATTAATTTTTAGATTTCTTTTCTCACAAATTTATACAATAAATTTTCTTAATAACATTCCTAATTTTATAAATCTACATAGAGTTAAATTAACAATAATTAGATGCATAATTTTGTGTTATTAAAATGGTAAATGAAATGATAAGCTAAAAAAAATCGTTCGGAAAACTTTTTGCTATACAAAACTGCATTTTTCAATTTCTGCTATTAGTTCACACTCTCCCTGTATATAAATATATCTTGTTCAAATTTTCAATCGTTAATAAAATACTTTTTATTCATCCACTCAAGTTCAAATAATTTTTTTAACTTACAGGGGATGACACTTGATGTTAATACAGTTTTTTCAAATATTGATTAATTAATTTGGTTATTTTTCAATAATTAATTAAAAACATTTTTCCGTCAAATATTTTTGTTTCCCCACCTCCAAATGTGTGAGATTTCAGTCTGTTTTTTTCCCACGCTGAGGAGTTTAGGCTTAACATGTTTCCAGCCGATTATTTCAAAGGATTATTTTTTTTTCTTAATGTTTGATGGATTTAAAATTACACATTTTTGATTAACCCATTTTTCAGATTCGTTTTGAAGTACTTTTGAATTAAAGTAAAACAGAATAAAGAAATTAAAAAATTCTAATCTGTATTGTGTTACCACAACTGGCTTAGAAAATTCTCGCATTTGCGTTACCTCAATTGGTGTTGAAAATTCACACATGCGCAGTATGTTCTGATTTCTTTTCAACTTACACGGACGTGGTTTTTGCATTTGCCAGACATAATCTTTTGATGAATTATTAATATTATTTGTGATTATTTTATAAAAAGTAATAAAAATAATGTTTTTCTTTGTTAGTCTAAGTAGGAATCTTACTTATTTTTCTTATTTTTCAAATGATCGTATATAAAATTATGAACTCATTACAAACACATAGTTTTTAATTAGTCCTTTCCACCAACAATAATCTAAATAAAAAGTTTAAAATGAAATCTGCTTTGCGCTTTTCAATGTATCATGTCAGAACATCATTTCTTGAACGGCCAAGCACCACGTGCTCGTGCAAGTTAAATTGTATTTTTATTCCTTTTAATCGTTTCATTGAGCGAGTCACTTTGGTATTGCAAACGATTATAAAAAAACTTTGTCTCGTACTTATTTTTTACAAAAAAATATCACATTTCCTATTTATTTTATTTCATGCAATCACGTGGTCAAAATGACATTTTCCTAGGTTTTAATTGGTGTAGTTATTAACTTATTTTAAATGCAATGATAGCACGTTATTAAATTATGATTTTTTGAGATGCTCGTGTAGATAATAAAATTTTTATTTTTCGCTCCCGCGTTTTTGTTGATGCTAAAACCCTCGTCCTGAAAACAACATCATGCTCTGACATGATAAAAAAGTTTTTGAAAAATTGTATAGTATCAAATTACAAACAAATTTTAAGATTAGAGTATAAAGCTGTATAGTCTTATTTTAGAATAAGGACTAGAATCTAGTATATAATAAATCCAATATGCGAACAAATATTTTCGGATATTTCTTTAAAATATCAAGGCGTAACATTTCTAAATGCTGATTACAAATTTCTGGGAAACTTTCTCAGTGTATCCAAAATCTAATCCACCAATCCCGTATCATTCCAAAGTTTCATCCTTCCAAATACACTTTTATTAAATAAAGGCACCCTCACGCTCAAACTCTCTGCAAATAAACTTCAATCAACCCCCCCCCCTCTTCCTTGAGACCTTAATAAGAAATTCAACACTCCCATACAAGGGTGGAAAAGTTTCCCAGACAGACAGGATTACCGAAATGGAGACCTCGTGCAAGATTTAACGGAAAACGTCAATTCGATCCGATCTGCAGATCCTGCCGGAGATTTATGAAGGACACAGGACACTAATCCTTCAGGATAAGGCTAGCAAAACAAGACACGAGGTGTAGAAATAATCACCCCACTTTGGTAGGAGGCGGTTGTTGATTAGTTCTGGAACTTTCACGGCGGGATTCTAAGCTTTTGTAAGGTGAGATCGTAGCGCCTCCTGGTGTTGATGAGAGAGGATCATCTCGATGTGGTTCATGAAAGATCTATTTGATGCATAGACAGGGTTCTTAATCTTTTGGTATTATAAATGAGCTGGATAGTTGTGACTTCTTTAAAGTTTTACGATTCTCTGTTAGTTTAAAAAGGGTGTCGAGATTATATATTGAGTAGGATTTTCTTGTTACAGCTGATTAG
>JAOUZG010051295.1:2557019-2583158 GCA_026289955.1 Argiope argentata
TTGATAATCGTATGTTATAGTTATTTGCTAATAGATAATCATATGCTAATGGTTAATCATATTACCCATTAGTATATGATTATCTATTAACTGTATGACTATAACATATGATTATCAATTAGCATAAGATGATTAGCCTCAATAGTCATATGACAGAGAGGGAAGATAGAGATAAATAATGATAATAATGACTTACAAGATAAATAATGACTTAATAATAATAGTCAAATAAATAATGACTTAATAATAGTCAAATAAATAATGACTTAATAATAATAGTCAAATAAATAATGATTTAAAAATAATAATGCTCTCAAATGATAACTGGACATTAGTGATAGAGGATTTCATCTTCTTTATTTTATTTCATTTAATTTCAGACAGATTAATTTCATCACATTTGGCTAAAGATATAAATATAAATGTGCATATCTGAGAACTAAAAAAATGCTTTTCTTTAAAAATTTTCCTTCTTTTTAAAGAAACTTCCGATCGCTAACCATAAGAAGAAAAAAAATACTATAAACGAATTTCCTGTTTTCAATATATTTATCAATCTGTGTGAAATATTTATCCGGGGAATATGAAAACGCAAAGTTGTTAAAATAAATGACAGAAATATGTCTGAGTGAGACACGTTTGAAGAAGCCATTCAGAAAATGGCTTAAATTGACACAATTTTCGATAGAAATGTACCCTCTACTTGTCGTAAGAGTAGCATCTCTTTTTAGATGAATAGACGCGTTCAAAGAAAGGATAAGATTCAGGGGAAGGATTTTTGTTATTTTCTGTATAGGATTTTCAAATGATTCAAAATATCAGTGTAGGCCGGGGATGGCAAACTAATGGCACACGACATAATATTTTTTCACGATTTCAGGACTTTATTTGATAAACTGTCCTAAGTCGATTGATTGGAAATTGAAGAAATGGAAATGGAGCTGATTGATTTCAAGTCTAGTTGAAAATGTATTTAAAAATTTATTGAAACAAGGAAAAAGTCGAATGGATTGAAACAAAAATATTAACAAGTAATATAAGTAAAAATGCCAATAACGAAATTTTGGAAACATGGTATTCGATTCCAGACACATTTAACTGTTTGAAGAAGATCACTCAAGCTATCTTAACCATATTTTCATCTACACATGCTTTTGAGACACTATTTTCACAGATGAATAACATTAAAAATTCGCTTAGAAACCGTTTGGTAGATGACTCCAATTCAGCAAGAATTCGACTAAAAATAACATCTTTCCATCCTGTATTTGTCATATAATCTGCAACAACAAAGGTTACACTAATGTCTTTGTTGTTGTTACTTATGGCACTTGCCATGAACAAGCCCCCGCTGACTGTATCAGCAGATTTTTAAGCCGAATGGAGTGTATCTTGTTTTGAATTAGCGCCAACTAGGGCCAAGAGTACGACTTAGCTACACACACTCATCACAGACTCTTTCATAGCCCCTCTTTACAAGGGGGCACAGTCACACACCTCCCAGATTGCGCAGAGAACAACCATGCCCGAACCGGGACTCCCAGAACACGAGGAAGACGCACTACCTCTGTGCCAGAAAGCCGGCTCACTAATGTTAAATTACACATATGACTAAAAACTTTGCAACTATACAGTACAAAATGTATTTTTCCGCAATAAATAAAGAATTTTGAGTTTTAGTATTTAGTTTCAGTACTTTCTCAATAATCCCATGTCAAAATTCATTGATGGAACGTCTATACCACATTAAATACTCCTTTTTAAAAATGGCAAGTTGTTCCATAAAGTTTAGTTACCTTCTGGTTTAGGAATTCTAGAATCATATTATTATTCGTTGTGTTGTTGTTACTAATGGCACTTGCCATGGACAAGCCCCCCCCCCCCCCCGCTGATACAACAATAGATATAAGCCGAAAGGAGGGCCTCTTGTTTGAAGTAGCGCCAACTAGGGCCAAGAGTACTACTTAGCTACACACTCATCACAGTCGCTTGCTCAGCTCCATTTTTAAAGGGAGAGGGACACATTCACACATCTCACAGACAGCACACAGAAGAACAACTATGCTCTAATTGGGACTCGAACCTTGAAGACCCTGCTCTCGGGGAAGAGACACTATCCCTATGCCAGGACGCCAGTTTTATTGCACGTACATGTATAATAATTAATTTCATGTTTTACAACGCATAGAAATCACATGTAAACGTGATTATGCAACAGATAATGAATATTGGTAAATGAATACAGGATTAGTGAAATTTGGATTTTATAGTGTGACTGCATTTGTGATTCTGGCAAAACTTGGACTGAAATCTCAAAAAACAAATAATGCATATTATTACATAATACAAAAATACATATTAATACATAATACAATTAATACATATTGTTATAAAAATAATGCATATTAATACGTAATACAAACAATACATATTAATACATAATGCAATTAATACACATTGTTATAAAAATAATGCATATTAATACATAATACAAACAATACATATTAATACATAATACAAACAATACATAGTAATACATAATACAATTACAGGGTAAGTGATACAGGATATACTATACAGGATAAGAGAAATTTGATTTTTATGTCGTGACTGCATTTGTGATTCTGGTAAAACTTCGACTGAAATCGCAAAAAACGAACAAACAAATAATACATATTAATGCATAATACAAATAATGCATATTAATACATAATACAAACAATACATATTAATACCCAATACAATTAATAAATATTGTTATAAACATAACACATTAATACATAATACAAACAACTCGTATTAATACATAATGCAATTAATACATATTGTTATACATGTAATACATATAAACAAAAAAAATATTACATACGGTTTTCTGCCCTTTGTGTATTAACAGTTAGTAAATAGTCATCAGATGTTTCTCACTTATGTTTACCAATATTATGTGATTAATCCAAAAGCATAAGATTCTTTTACTGTTCTAAGAAGCATAAAACTCTCATAGGCGGGATTTTGAAAGGAAATATCTGATTCCTCGTTGCATTAACGACCTTGGTAAAGGTCCAAAATTCTATGTTTGGGGAAGGAAGAGGTCACATTTACCAGATAGTATAGAAGAAAGCTTTGGAGTAACTATTTCCTTTTATTTGTTTAGTTGAAAAGTCGTGAGAAATATTATTGCTTTTACATCTCTGCGAAAGTACAGATCAACTTACGGTCAACATGTTGCTATACCTATGTACGAAGCTATATAGTACTATCTAGCTCTTTACATTCTGCATTTATTAAATTCACTTATACTCATATACACTCACTTCCAAACGCTAAGCACGGAGTGGAAAATGCAAATTTCCGGAAGCCAATCAGAATTGAAGAGGATGCAGTTCGCTGCAGAGGTAGATGGTGGTATGCAAATATGATAGGTAATAGCCAATCGCGCTTTCATGAGAAGAAATATGCAAAAAGGGCAGTCTTATAAGAAGACAGCTTCATGAAGAGTTACAGTAGTGGATTGTAAGTGCTGATAGAGGGTGTTTAATACTTTCGTACTGTATGTTTCCAAGAAATTCGTGTTTCTATGACTTCCAGAAGACGAATGGAAGATTCTGAGAGGTGGCGTCCTGTGGGGCGCATAGAAGCAGGACAGTCGATCATAGATGCTCTTTTCTTCGGCGTTCACCATTCGGTAATTTCACGTTTATGGAAACTACTAGCTCTTACCCTCGACTTCGTACGCGTGGAAATTTTGATGTGTATATGTGAGAAGTGACAGTCTAAAATGTTATCGAAACCGTATGCATGCATAAATTTTCAACGTGAATTGGAGCAACGCAAAGACGTGAATTTTAAGCGCCACCTGGGGTAACGCAATGCAGATTAGAAATTTTTAGTTTATTTTCATTTAAAAGCACTTCTGAAGGAATCAAAAGATCTATTAATTAACAATGATTAATTTTAAATTTATCATACACTACAAAAATAAACGGAATCGTTTGAAATAACCGTTACTCCTAACATCATTAGCGTGGGGGGAAAATGTTACGTTATTAAAACCATAAGGGTACTTTTCCGTTTGTCGGGTGCAAACGAACAATCGCCAAAGAAATTTGAGAAAATTTCTAAATTATTTGCTAACGGAAACATACCACTATAAGTATATGTAAAAATATATAGCTAACACAAATACAATTTAATAACAAAAACAAACAGTGGATCAGTTTTAATATATAGTCATTTTTGCAAAAAAATAGTTTGCCACCAAATTTTAGCGAAATGGCATTTACAGTCACAAAGTTTCGATGCCCGTTGCAGTAAGTTAACGGAAAATAGAAAAAAATATCAATAAATGCAGTAATATGGAATGCACTAAAAAATTTAATCGAAAATGATGAAAATAGGCAAAAGAATTAAGTACAGTGAGAAAAAAATCAAGACAAATGAATAAGAAATAAGGAATTATATTAACACAAGAACAGCATAAGAAAAAAATTTAATAAACATTCCTTTAGAATAGTAAGATAATATTAAAAGAAGACCCGAAATAGAAAAATAGAAACAAACTATTCAAAAAGATCAAGCAGATGTTTTCAGTTTATCTTTTATTTTTGGGCGGAAAAGTTAGTTTTTAATTAATAAAAAATTAACCACTCAATTAACCAGAATAAATAGTAGCCTATGTTCTATTCTAGACTATAATCTATCTCTGTGCTAAATCTCATCCAATTTCCTTCAGCTGTTCTGGCGTGATTGAACCCCATCATCCATCCATCCAAACTTTCACATTTATAATAGTAGTAGAGATTCCAAATTGCACAGACAGTTGTCCGAAGGCCCGTAGCCGGTCTCCCAAGAGTTACAACCCCGCTGAAGACCGATATATTTCTATTGTAGCCATTCGGAATCACAGATCGACCTCCACACGTGTGAGATCTACGGTTACAGCGTCCATTGGTAAGGCAGAGTTTCTTTGAATGGACTTCTCGCAAAATCTGATGAAAAATTAGAAATGCAGTTGCAATTTTTTATACCAAATTCCAACCATTTACTGCAAAGCGGGTTTAATTTATCTTGTTCAATGACAGTTTTATTGACAGATATAAATCTAAAAATGTGTTTTTCGAACTCCAAATTGTCTGAAACGTGGAAAGGTGGATTTTAGAATTTTGATTCCAATTTTTTTGTAAAAAATTAAAATATTTTCTTTATATTTCTTATACGAAAAGGTAAAAATCGACTTTCGTTCAGACCGAAATCAATAATTATTTGTGAGCACTGTGTGAATTCATTGTGTCAAGGAATACTGGCCTCCAATGTAGTTTAAAATTGAAATTTTAATATCGGATTATGATGACTATACTGATTACCAATCAGTAAAGTTTACTGATTGGTGAATCAGTCAATCAGTTTTTACTGATGTCCGCTTTGCAATGGAAGGAAGGGTGCAGTAGCTTCTGAAGGTATATAACCCAGAGCACCCGAGGGCAGAAGTCTGACTTCTAGCTCATTTGAAGATAATACACACTTTATCTCATTTTCTTGCACATCCAATTTTTTTTTGCAGGGCACTTTTATACACCTCACAGATAGAGCACAGAAGAACAACCATACCCTAACCGGGACTCGAACCTGGGTCCCCCAGATCACGAGAAAGATGCACTACCTCTGTGACAGGACGCTGTTTAATTTAATGTCTTGTTTTCCAATAAAAGGTAGTATATCATTTCTAATCAGGTTAGCACTAGTATACACAGATTGTCTCTAAATATTGTTTACTTATGAAAAGCTGGGTTCTTGGAGCAGAGGTATTGAATCTTCCCCTTGACCTGGGCCGGGGTTTGAGTACCGGTCAGTGAATGGCTTTTCTTCTGTCTACTAATTGGGATATGTATGAGTGTGCCCCCCCCCCCTGTAAAAAGGGGCTGTGCTAGCGACTATGATGAGTGAGTAGCTAAATCGTATTCTTCGCTTTAGTTAGGGTTACTTCAGAACAAGAGAAGCTCCTTTCGGCTTAAAATTAGCTGATGCCTCGGCGGTGCTTGCCCATGATAAGTGCCATTGGTAACAACAGCAACAACTCATGAAAAAGTTTATTATTTTTTTAGATAAGCCTTTCAAACGGTTTAAGTCGGTTCAATTTATTAAATTTTATTTTTCATGTATGGGCAGTTTGAAGGTATCCAGAACAAATAGAGAAGGCAAAACTACAAACAAAAATTCAAGCTTCCAAATGCTTCTGACTACAATAGAGTTTATCTTTATAAGGAATTAAGATCGATCCATCTTTTAGTTTGTTGATGTGACAAAAACTGTAATTAAAATGTGTCAAAAAATGAAAAAAAAAGGCATTGCATCGAAGAAGATGAAATCTTAAACTTTAAACGCATTTTAAAATTTCCGAAACTTACGTCGGAACACATCAACGTCAAAATGTAACAGTTTCTCAAGAAATAGATAAAACTTCAAGTATCCTGAAGAAAAAAAAAGTCTTAAGTAACTCTACAAAAACTAACAATCTTTCTACTCTTTCAAGTCACATTGTAAATAAAATATAAAAAAATCTGGACCAGGAAAAAAAATAAGATATGGTGGAAAAATTTTGAGTTAGCTCTCAAAGCCCACTTCAGCATCGCTGTTTAACCATTAGAGGTATTAAAAGATTTCTCTATACCTGAAAAGTAGGGATAAAAAATGAAAGGATTTGGAAAGTTTCCTTTTTTCCCCTACGTTCTTTAATCTTGATCCTGTAACGATTCATGGATAGCATAGGATACTTCTCTTTTTTGAAAGAACTTAACTGAAAACACATTACGTGGCATTTCCTATTCTCAAAAGCCGTGAAGAACTTTTTCCTAAAGAGAAAATTCGACCTTTTTTTTGAAAAGAAAGCATAAAAAATTACATAAGCATATGTTATAAAGCATATATTTGTATTCTTAGTAAAAAAAATTACATAATAATTTTTTTTAACTTTCTGTACATTGAAATTTTGTTTGTTTGGTTTAATCGAATTGACTTATATTAACGTCCAGATTTAAAGCATTAGTAGAGCTATTGAGCATAGCATAATTGTGAATTAAATTCAGATGATGAGGACGGCAACTGGTTTGTAACACCTTCTCCAAACTTCCGCATTCCTTTTGTCAAAAGCAGTGAAAAACTTTAAAATGCATTTTTAAAGTTTTTAAATGCATTTTTTGAACAAAAAAGCATAAAAAACTACATAAGCATATGTTATATAGCATATATTTGTATCCTTAGTTCCACAACACACTAAAGGGTTCTGTACAGTTAAAAAAGTTAATGTTAAGTATTAAAAAAGTAAGTGATTGTCGAATTCTCGAGTTAGGAGATTTCGACGACTCGACTGAAGATCTTCTAATTTGAGGTTTTAAAGAATCTTAATGTTTCAAATCTTATTGAACTAAAAAAAATCTTTAGCATTATATCTGTTCACAAATATAGTAAAAGCACTTGCAGATAGATGGCTGAAATTGAATAGATTTTTTTATTATTCATTATGCTATTCTTATTCTGAAATTATACGAATATTTTCATAAAGGATTAGATAAGTACTTATATAAAGCAAGTATAATGTATTTTTCTTGAGTAGATTTTTATTAATCAATATGATATTCTTATTATAAAATTATATAAATAATTTCCAAAGACACGCTGACTAATATACTTGTAAGAATATGGACTTTCTCAGCCATATGATTTGCATTATGAGTCATATTCAACCATATGACTCTCTAAATGACATTCATAATCATTCAAAAGACAATAAATATTTTTTAAAGGATTCATTAAAGAATATAAATTAACTCATACGTTTGGACATGGGACAGTTCATTCATATTTTTTCAAATGACTTTATCTAATTACATCTAAATTTAATAGCATAGCTTTGTTTATGAAGGAATAATAACGATAATAACGTTAATTTCGTTTTAAAATATGATATATTTTTTCCTAGATTGGAAAACATTATTATCGTGATATTAAAATTATTGAACATAATGTACTGAAACTTTCTCAACAGAATAGTTGTAAATTTAATTTTTTAATCCAACATATAGGGCAACTAATATAGAAATAGTTATGATTTCTTTGCTTGATTGTTTTTAAAATGGCAAAAATAAAGATTAAAATGAAATCCGCAATGCATATTTCAATGTATCATGTGAGAACATCATTTCTTGAACGGGCAAGCACCACTTGCTCGTGCGAGTTATATTATGTTTTTATTCATTTTAATCGTTTCATTGAATGAGTCACTTTAGTACTGCAAACGATCCAAAAAAAAAAAAACTTTGACCCCATTTATTGTTTAAAAAAATATCTCATTTCCTGTTTATTTCATTTCATGTAATCAAGTGCACAAAATGACATTTTTCTAGGTTTTATTTGTTATAGTCATTAACTATTTTTTTAATCAGAGTTTTTGTAAATTATGGCATTACGTTATTAGAAGCTTATTTTTTAAGCATGTTTTGCCACGATAATAAAGTGAGAAGTTCAAAGTGTACCTTGTCATCATTAATTCAAATTAGCCTTTATTGTTCAAAGACAATTTTAGAGTTACTTTAATGCATGAAGTGTTTCTAACGCCAGTTAGTATATTGATACATTTAAAGTTAAAATCACAGATGTGTTTAATATAACAACCCAAATAATGGACACTATTTTCAAATAATTTGAATTCCTGAAGGTTCCGATGATTTTCACACTTAAATTTATTGGTATAATTGGTTTCATTAAAAACTATATATCGGAAACAATATATCGGAAAAAATATATATAGCACCAAAGTATAATAGTTTTTTTGTATAAATAGAAAAACTTTGAAATGATTCTGTAGTTTCAATTAATTATATTAATCCAGACACGAGAAAATGATGTCATCTCCCTGTGTATTAAATAAATAACTACTTCAGAATAACTGACATTTAAGTTGAAAACACTGTATAAAAAACAAAATTTTATTTCCGGAAAAATCATTTTCAAATTTGATTTCTGAGAAATTTATAAATGTTAAAATTAAATAAAACGATAAATTAATTTACATTCTCAATGCATTTTTTAATGTAAAAAATTAAAGATTATTTTAGATAGTTTTTGTTATATTTATAGTTTAGAAACTGTTGCCAATAACTTCATCATTTTTTCCTACGAACAAGAAACTTATTATAAAAGTTAAAACACTATCGTGCAAATAATCTTCAAAATATTTGATTGAAAGTAAAATAAAAAGTTAAGTTAACAGAAGTTCTGAAAAATATATTGTATTTTCTCTGATAAACCATTTATCTGGAAGATTCATTATTTCAATTATTCGATTTATTCATTTTTTTCTTCTAAATATAGCGAAGAAGATAAATATGCCAAACGATCTTGAAATAATTTATAATTAAGATTGCTATAATAATTCGAATTCCATTTTTTAGAAAGAAAATGAATGTTGATGAATGTGAGCAAATGATTGTTCGAAAAGAATTATTACACATTTATATTTACTTAGGAATAAAATGGCAAAAAATGACATTTTTATGGAACTGAAAATAGTAATTTCCAATATGACATTGTTTTTTTTCCCATTCTTAATGTTTAAAATGTCATGCTCTCAAAATGTGATTTTTGCGAAAAAGATTGCATTTGAGAATTTTCTTTGTTTATTGTTTCGGCAGCAGCTAGCTTAATGTGATTTTAATTTACTCTAACAATTCCATCAGAATCTTTGACGCGAAGAAATCATTTTTTTTTCCTTTTTTGATTCCGTATGAAGTTTCAGAATTATTCTTTATCAAAATAATTTCGTCTCTGTGTTAATTAATTTTACTCTAGTTTTTATCAGGAGAACTTTCAATCGGAAATCTTATCTTTTTCGATGTCAATTTATACATATATTTTTTATTTCTATAATGAAGCTTTTTGAGTACAAAAATATTTCATATCGAATTTTCGAATACTGACTGGAAATTTTGTCAAAATTTAAGGCAAAATAATTAATTCAATTCTAATTAAAAGATTACTTCTATATTATATTTTTATGGCATCAGAGAAGAATATTTTTTAATTTTAGTGAGAGATCTGCCTTATAAAATGGTAAAACTGGATGAAAATAATTTATAGAATTTTTTATAATCGCCGATCCCTTTGCCTTTGCCGATAATCCTTTGCCCAAGATTATATCTCTAGTACAGGAAGTAGCTAGAGGCGTCACCAACAAAGGAAAATTACTTATTTTTAGAAAAATATAATTCTATTTTTGCAAGAGATACTTCATTGAGGTAATAAAGTTTTAAAAGGTCTATATTAACGTCCTAAATTATATTGTGATTACATTTATATACATAGACAGTTATACATTCTTCAATAATCCTCAAGAAACTGTTTGCGTATCTCTTTCTGCATTTCTGAGCTAATCAATTGCATATTACAAAAAGGAAATGATTTGAAGGAAACATATTAGTATATTCAGGAATGTAAAGCTATGCCTTTTGCTTCTAACAAATTTGTAGGTACTGAAATTAATATTGGACAGATGTATGTTTACATATTCATATGTATATATACATACATATGTGTATGTTACATATACATATGTTTATGTTATTGGTGAAATAAAGCTATGAAATAAAGATAATCCTTACTATTAGCTCACAATCTCCCTATATATATATTGTCTTGTTCAAATTTTCAATGGTTAATAAAATACTTCCTATTCACCTAATCAAGTTTAGGTAAATGTTTTTAAATTTGTAGTGGATGAAATTTGATGTTAATACAGTTTTTTCAAATATTAATTAATGTATTTTTTATTAATTAGTTAAAAACTTGCTTTCTCGCTGAAAATCTTCATTTCCCCGCCGCCAAATAAGTAACGAACTCAATTTGCCTTTTCCTTACGCTAATGAGATTAGGCATCACAGGTTTTCGACCGATTATTTCAAACGATTCTGTTTATTTTCTTAATGTTTGATGCATTTAAAATTAAACATTGTTAATGAATCAAATCTTCCGATTCATTTTGAAGTACCTTCGAATTAAAATAATACAGAATAAAAAAAATTAGAAATTTCTAATCTGTATTGTGTTGCCCCAACTTTTGTAGAAAATTCACACATTTTGCGTTACTAAAATTGGCATTGAAAATTCAATGCTATTATAATTTTTTTCAACTATTTATGGTAATGATAATTGTTAGGCAGAGATAGCCTGTTTGGTATGGCGTTGGATTCACATCCCTTGGGCTGCGATTTCGAACCTGTCACACGAACACTCCCCGTGTTTGATGGACGTTAAATCTATCGTGGTCACAAAATCTGCATATGAAGAGTAATAACCTTAGTTGTGAAGGCTCAGAGGGGATCGTTCTCTGTTCCAAATCTAAATTACGTTCTGTGGATAAATGAATGAAATGCCAGAATAAAGTCCGTCCAGTAAAAAGGGTTTGTGACGTATGTGAGCTGGTACTTCTACCCATGGGTGCCTAGAGTTCTTTCAGAAGCTACTTCATCCCTCATTTCGGTGTAAAATGGATCATAAGAATAGCAACAATAGTAATTATTTAATAAAAAGCAATTAAAAGAAAGTTTTTCCAAATTACCTAAGAAATAATTTATTTTTAAAAATTACTTTGAATAAATCTAGGAACATATATTTCTACTTCTTTTGGCCTCCGATTGATAAGAAAAGTTGATACTAAACTACTGTTTTAGTTACGACGGATAACAAATCAAATTTCATAAATTTAAATAATTCACTTTACTGTCTACTGTGTTACTGTCATCAGAAGCTAGCACAATATACAGGGGTCAACCATATAACAATACCGTTCCAAATTTAGTTATTCTTTGCTTTAGATGCTAAATTTATACGGCCTTTTTTATATACACAACGCTTTGCGATTTGTAGTTATTGGATTCATTTATATTCTAATAGTCGACATTTAGAGTGTATGTGAATGGATTTCATTCAAAAATTTTGATGAGCATTATGAGTTTGATGTTAATTTCATATACTGAATTTCAGGCATTTGGAGCAAAACATTTTTTATTATTGTGTTTACTTATCAACAGATACATAATGTCATAAATGTGTGTTCGAATTCAGGGTGTCATAAAATTTTAGAATTCGCTAAAATTTGGATTCTTTAAAATTTACAATACTTCCTTTATACTTTTGATAACAGAAAATAAAAGACTACAAAGAGAAGTCAGGTTTATTTTTTAAATGGAAATTAATTCATTAACCCTTTTGGCCCTCCTGGTGGCTTTCCCACCACGGTATTTTAAATTCTTAATTTTCATTTCTTTTCAAACCTTGATGAGGGCATTTGCCCCAACTTCCTAGTTCTTATACCCGTCGTGGAAATGATATAAAATTAAAACTGAATACTCTCTTGGTGACCGTTATAACTATTTATTTTATCCCTATTTTAAAAATTCTGGATGGAAAGGGTTAACAGACACAAATATTTAATTAACATGACAAAATAAACAGTGATAATATGCTACAATAACTTTAAATATAAAAGAAAAGAGACAGACTACAATGCTAATTTTAAAATAATATTTATATATCTAGACTTAAAATAAATTATTATTTATTTTATTAATAATCGTTGATAAAATGTATGCATTGTATAAAAATCCTTACGTTTAAAAACGTAACGGATGGGTGGATTTATAAATGTAGACTCAAGATCCCCGTTTAAATAACTAGACATAATAAAAAAAAATTTATTAACAGATTTAAATAACTAGACAGAATTCAACAAATTTTATCCTCTTTTATTTAAGACAAGATACAATCCTTTTTCGATAGGCAAAAGAGAAATGAATATTTAATTAAATCAAGTTAATGAATTATTTTCAGTTTTCCGGCAGTTATTTCGAAAAAAACTATTTCAGAAAAATATTTTTATGCTATTTTAAGGTTAAAAATCTAGCCTTTCGAATAATGACAAGTTTAATTTTTCAGTATCAAATAAATTATTAAACTGAAGCCAATAACTTTGCAATAAGAATTATCATAGATACTTCATCACAACAGTTGGATTTTAATTTATACTAACGCTAGTTTTTATTTTCATCTTTCATTTTTTAAATTATTCTCGGGAAAGAATTTTATTGACTTTTGAAAAATAATTTTTACACAATGTAATAATAATTTCTTGCATTATTTTTTATTGTTAAAGAAAAACATTCTTCTTATTGCTAAGCCTAATAGCAATAGGCCTAAAAATTATCATAATTAAGGAAAAACACCAAAATAAATTTTTTAAAGTAAAGGATTAAGAATTTTATTTATTCGTAAAAATAAAATAAACTATTGGTAGCTTTTAAATATCGTCTGTATTGATTAATAATGCGATTTTATTTCAAAAGGTTCCAGATGATAAAAAGATATGCATTTTAATATTCCATGCATAAATAATTTTTACATTGAAAATGTTAGACTTAAAAGCGTATTTAACCCGACCAACAAAAAATGTATCAACTATTGTTGCAGTAAAATAAAGATGAAAAGGAAATCTGCTATGCATATTTCAATGTATCATGTCAGAACATATTTCTTGAACGGCCAAGCACCACGTGCTCGTACAAGTTAAATTATATTTTTATTCATTTCAATTGTTTCATCGAATGAGTCACTTTAGTATTGCAAACGATCCAAAAAAACATTGTCTTGCACTGATTAATGAAAAAAAATATTACATTTCCTGCTTATTTCATTTCCTATAATCACGTGCTCAACATGACGATTTTTCTACGTTTTATTTGCTGCAGTCATTAACTTATTTTTTAATTAAAGCTTTTGTAAATGTAATGACAACGCGTTATTAAAAGCTGATCTTTGAGATGCTCGGGCAGATATTAAAATTTCAATTCTTCGTCTACGGATTTTTGTTCTTCCACCCCAAAAAATATTTTCTGACATGATAAAAAAACTTAAAAATCATGAAAAATATTTATAAATCTATATGTTAAAAAATATCATGTTATAAAATATAAAACAAATCATTTGTAAATTTCTAGGAATGAAAAAAAAAATCAAAATGTCACAACAAACGTTTCACTTCAATTCTATAAATCTTCTCAAACAGTTCTACTATAAAGAATAACATAAATCCACAATTTGTCGGTATTCGCAGACATAAATATTACATTTGAAGTCTTTTAAACTTTCTTGACACTTTGGTCCATAACCAGATCAGAAGCACAGAAAAAATGCCGATTTAAACTGTCATTCGAATTGAATCGGTCTCTAAGCGTACCTTTACTGATGGAAATATATTTTTATAATTTCTCTGATAGTGCCATGTTTTTGTATCCCCACTGGTAAAAATGTCAAACTGTTTGATAAAAATAGGTAAGCGAAAATCCATGTTTGAAGTTTAGAATTTTTTTTCTCGTTGTTGTTGTAGGTAAAGTGAATGTGAGTCGTAAAGAAGTCGTCTGGAAATTGGTTTAACTTTAAAATTTTATTTATTTTCCTTTCTGAAATATATTTCGAAGTGACAAATATATAAATCAAATGCATATCTTTTTTCTTTAAAAATTTTGAAACCCTGTATGTAACTATATTTTAAATTAAAATATTTATTTAGATTCTTTTAAAAAAATTAATATATTACGTATTTACGAAAAAAAATTAAAATTTAAAAATAGTTATTCTAGGCATTGTTTGCAATTCTAATTTAAAATTTATTCCAAGGAAATCTTATAAAAATCTGCGAGGAGTTAATAATGTATAGGAACAAAGAGAAATTAGGTCATATTATCATATCAAAACATGATGTTGTTTTTAGGATGAGGTTTTTATCATCAACAAAAATCCGTAGGCAAAAAATTGAAATTTTATTATCTGCACGAGCATCTCAAAAATCAGCTTTTAATAAAGCGTTGCTATTGCATTTACAAAATCTCTGAATAAAAAAAATAAGTTAACGACTACAGCGAATAAAACCTAGAAAAATATCATTTTGAGCACCTGATTATATGAAATGAAATAAACGGGAAATGTGATTTTTTTAAAAGCAATAAAGGCGAGACAAAGTTTTTTGGATTGTTTGCAATACCAAAGTGACTCATTCGATGAAACCATTAAAATGAATAAAAATATAATTGAACTTGCACGAGCACGTGGTGCTTGACCGTCCAAGAAATGATGTTCTGACGTGATACATTGAAATATGCATAGCAAATTTCATACAAGAGAAAATATAGAGAAAACAAACCTATTTCTCATCAATATAATTTATTATATGCACATTTCCTGAAAGAGAAAACACAAATGATAAACCTATTACTAATGAATGCAACATGATCTCTACACATTTCATACAAGAGAAAATGTAGAAGATAAATATATTTCTTATGAATGAAACACTACTATTTATTAACATGAAAGAATGATAACATGTTGGCCCTTCTAATCTGAACAATTTGAGCTACACTAACGAAATTTGGCACAAATAGACTTTGGAGTGTGAAAATGTGAAAAGGGAGATTTTAAAAGTTTTAATTAGTAAGTTTAAGAGACACTTTTGGTTTTCACCGCGATAACTTCTGAAAAAATTATCTTTTTAATTATTAAAGCCTATTTCTTATGAATACAAAATGTTCTCTGCATATTTCATACAAGAGAAAACATAGTGGATAGGCCTATTTTTTATAAATGCAACATATTCTATGGCAATTTTTGCGAAAATAAAATATAGAGGATAAACATATTTTTTATGAATGCAATATGTTCTTTGCGCATTTCATACAAGAAAAAATCTGCTCATTTTCTTGAGTTCTTGAAGACAGAAGAACAATTTTTATCAAAAACTATTCCTATCAATTTGCATTTTTACCGAGTTTTCCATATTCTAATATCTGGTGACAAACGAAAAAATGAAATAAGTATCCAATCTTTATAATTTTAAAGAAACCTAAATAGAATTAAATTTAACAACATAAATGACAACATTTCATTTTTGTTGTATCAAAATAATCAAAAAAGTCACTGCTCAAAAATTAGAATGTTTTATCCCAGAAAAAGTTCTTGTAGCCGAATGATTTTATTCTAATTAAGTAAAACAATTTGTCTCTTCGGTTTAATGCCAGAAAACTGGCTTTACTTAAAGAAATAAATAAACATTTAAGTACAAAGTGAAATCAGAGAATGATTATTTTTTCATCTCTTTTGAAGCTTTCATAGTTTTTGGTGTTTCTTATGGCACTTGCCATGGACAAGATAGCTGAGATAGTCAGCTATTTAAGCCTAACAGCGTCTCTCCAGCGCCAACTAGGACTAGGATTACGACTTAGCTAATCATTCACCATATCTGCTTGCTCAGCCCCTTTTTACAAGGGGCACATTCATACACTTTACAGGCAGAACACAGAAGAATAACTATGCCCGAAACGAGATTTGAACTCGCGACACTCACATCACATGGAAGACGCCCTAAGGACGCCGATGTATTAAGGTTTTAATGGGAACATATATGAATTCTAAGTACACAAAGCAAAAGCGCTATAATCAATTTATTCATTAAAATAATTTTAAATTTATGCTTATCAACTGGTACATTACAAATGCGTTATTGGTTACTACCCCATAATATTCTAAGTAAAGGATAAGTATCATGCAAATTAAATGACCCATTTCAGCCCTAAATAATCTCATAGTTAATTTAAACAGCCTTCTCATTTAAAATTTGCATTCATTAATCATTATAAAAGGTTATTGAATATTCTCTTGAACTATTCGAAGCGTCTTAGACACGAGTAACATGTTTACAAGCATTTCATCAGTTTACTATGCATTAATATGTAGTAAATGTTTGGATAATCAAATTCTGTTCATTCATGAATTAAAGGCTTACAACTTTTTTTACATTGTTAGAAAATTTATTAGCTATTCTTAATGTTGTGATGGTGATTTTAATATTTTTCATACACATAGAGTAAAATATAATAATTCCTTAAAAAATCCGAACTAGATGTTTTGACAAGTCTCCTTTCCAGTAGCAGATTTCCGAACAGGCGCATGAGACGCGCGCATTCGGGCCTCGAGCCTCATAAATTAAGAGGCCTCTAAATTTAGCTCTAAAATAATAATATGTATAATAAAATATGCATTTATTTTTTCCTGTAATCATTTCTACACCGGATATATAAATATTTCAATCGAGATGATTATGCAGAAATGATTACAGGAAACAATCCAATTCTGGATTATCATATTATTTACATGAAAGGATTAAAATGATAATTTAAAAAAAAACATGAAAATGAATCAAGTCTCTTCTGTCTCGTTCACTTCCTCTTCGACCCTCTTGGTTCCCCTTCTTTGATAACACATGACTTTTCCCCTCCTCGGAGGTTTGCTATCGTCGTCGTTGGAAGCAGAGGAACGGGTATTAAGTCCAGCTAATATTTTTTATGCGACTAATTTTTTAAAAAAATGTATTAGCGATGCCACCGAAAAGAAAGTGTGAATCGGGTGCTTCGAAACGCAAAAGGCAAAAAGTAAAAGAAGAATATGTTGAACGATATCAAAATTCACTCAATAAATGCATTATAATGTTTGAAAAACGAGCTAAAATGGAAAACGAGCCAGAAAGAGCAGTTGAGCAACCAGATGCTGCATGTGTACCTAAAAGAACCAATGAGCAAGTTGAAATTGAATATGCACTTGAAAAAAACGATGCGCGAAGTAGAATGTGAATTCGAAGAAATTAATGAGCGATTTAAGAATGGAACACAAGAATCAACAATATGTAATTTTAAGCAACAAAATATAGCTCATTCTGACTGTGGTAAACATAAAGATAAGTATTTGTTTCCCAGTGACATTGCATTGTGGCCACCAAACTTATCAAATAAAATGATTGAACATTATTTGATAAATAAGCCTTATAATATTGAGAATATTACAAGTCTTAAAGTAAAATACGGAGACAGAAATCGAATCTATTATAGGAATGTTTCTGAAACGAATTTTTATTGTATTAAAGCAAATGGCACAAAAGAAATACGCCAATGGTTAGTATATTCAGCTACAAGTAAGTGCATTTATTGTTATGGTTGTAAAATGTTTTCTAATGCGTACACGAAATTTTCAACAGGATTTAGTGATTGGAAAAATTTAGCAAGAGACTTAAGTGGTCACGGAACTTCACAGGTCCAAATCAAATCTATGGTGACTCTACAAAAACGCTTGTCTATTTCTGGACGTATAAATACTCACTTAGAACAGCAGTATTGGTGAGCTGTTTTACAGCGTGTCATTGCCACAATAAAATTGTTGGCGAGTTTAGGGATAGCATTTCGTGGTCACAGAGAAGATACAACTTCCAATCGAAAAGGAAATTTCTTGAGTTGCATTGATTATTTGGCATAATTTGACAGTTTTCTAAAATTACATTTAGAAAAATTTAGCAATCCAGGGAGTGGAAATGTCAATTATTTATCTCACACGATATGTGACGAATTCATAAGTTTAATGGGTGATGAAGTTAAGAAACATCTAACAGCTGAACTTCAAGAAGCAATTTATTATTCGATAATTGTGGACTCCACTCCTGATATATCTCACGTAGACCAATTTACTTGTATTTTGAGATTTGTTAATAAAAATGGGGGATAAAAGAAAGATTTTTCGGCTTTATTAATATTCAAAACCATAATTCTGAATATTTAAAGAAAATAGTTCTTGAGTTTTTAAAAGATTTGTCTATAGATATTAAAAATTGTAGGGGCTAAATCAACGATAACGTAGCAAATATGGCAGGAAAATACAGTGGACTGCAAGCAAGACTAAAACAGCACATAAATACAGCCGTCTTTGTACCATGCGTAAGCCATACATTAAATTTAATGGGAAATTGTGCAGCAGAATCATGTTCTGGTGCATTAAAATATTTAGATTTTTTTCAAAATTTACATGAATATTTATTCGGCATCTACAAGACGATGGAATATGCTTAGTAATAGTTTAGAAAATCAATCTCCTAATTTAAAAGGAATAAGTGACACTAGGTGATCATCAAGAGCAGACGCAGTTTCTGCATTAAAAAGTAATTATCAAAATATTAAAGAAGTCCTAACCAAAATTAGCACATCGGATACTGAAAAACCTGTAAGGCAACCTGTTGGAGGCAAAAAAATTAGCAGAATGTTTCTAATATTATGAAACAGCTTTATTAATTGTTTTATGGGTTAAATTATTGCAAAGAATAAATAGTACAAGCTAATCATTGCAAGATACACAATATAATTTACTGCTTACAACAAATCTATTACAATCGCTATCCGATTTTATAAAGATTGTCCGGACCCAGTTCGAAGATATAGAGATCGGCGCCAATGCATTAACCAATAACTGGAACTATCGGGAAACACGGATAAGAAAAAGAAAACTGCAATTTGATGGAACAACATTAAACGAAACAAATCTTAGTCCGAAAGAAAATTTTGTTATTAATGTACACAAGGTTATTTGTGATGTATTAATTGCAGATCTATCGGGAAGGAGTGCGATTTACATTGAGGTTTTATTGGATTTTGGAATTTTTTAAATTTTAATATGTCCGATGTCAAATTTAATGACTGCGTGGATAACATGCGCAAAATATGAAAATGCTGCTGTGACTAGAAATTTTAAAGATGAACTTGTACATTTCATTGCCCTCATAAAAGAAGAAAACATTATAAATCCTATTGATATGTACAGATTAATAATCGGAGGACTGCAGTCTACATTTCCTAATGTAGAGACAATTCTAAAAATATTTTTAACTATTCCCATTTGTAATACAAGTGGTGAACGCTCTTTTTCGGTGCTTAAAAGAGTAAAAAAATTATTTAAGGAATTCTTTATCACAATTAAATTTAAGTTACTTGTCCATGATGTTCATCGAAAATGATGTAGTCAATTTGTTAGAATATGAAACTCTAATTGATAAATTTGGTAAAGCTAAAGGTTCCTATTTAATTTGTTTTTAATATACGAAAAGAAGAAACTGCCATTGTTATTATTATAGTTCAATATATTTCTAATATTTAAATAATAGTATCAATATTAGTTGATGTATTTTTTATTTCTTTATTATTTTCCTTTTTATTAATATATTTTTTAAGAAACTTAATTTGAAACAAAATTAAATAATTAAATGCAAATTAATCGACCCGTTTTCTTAGTTTTTCAATAAAAAGCATTGTTTGTTTATTAGAAAGGTTTAATTAGTTGGAAATAGTAAGAAAATGACTGTTCAGAAAGTGGGAAAAACGTAAATTCATTATAATTCGCAACTTTGATAAAGTTTTAAAATAAACCCGATCTTTTAATTGCAAGAGAGAAAATTAGCCCCATTCTATAGTAAATGATTTGTGTATAATGAAGTTTCAGGCATGTATCTTTGAAAAATATTGCGTTACTAGGGTACAAAATAGAGCGTTTTATTAAAACACACCCTGAACTTTATCATTATTTTAAATATTGTCCAGTAGTATGGAAAAATTGATTTTAATTTTCAATTTTGTGTACCTAATTTTCGCCCTCCTTTTTTTAACACACACAAAATAAATCAGATGCAGAGCTGAACAGAGTGAAAAATTTGCATAAAGAGTGCATACTATAAATATTACTGAAGGAGAGGGGGGCCTCAAATTATTGAATTGCGCCTCGGGCATCTGAAACGCCAAATCCGCCTCTGCTCCAAGCTTTAAATTTTCTTGACTTCGATTTTTTTAGAAAACATATGTCTGTCTTTCAGGGACAAAAATAACTCAAAAAGTGTTTGAGCTAGATGGTTGAAACTTTGCATGCATCATATTTGTATCTTTACATCAAACCTTGTGTAATATCTGTTCCGATTGCTTGAATTTCAGGTAACAGGATAATCACAAAGCGGATAGAGCTAGATAGATGAAATTTTGTACACAGATTTTACATCTATAGTGCAGACATTTGCCGGAGTTTGAACCAAATTTAACAATGTGTTGACTATCAATTGGTCTATCATCTATGTGAACGTGTTTATTAACAACTACTGGAACTAAAATATATTAAATTTAGTTCCAGTAGTTGGAATTTTGAGACATGGAATTTTTAGACTACAAATGAAATTCTGTGTCAAATTTTTGTTTAAAATGGTTAAGAAAAACTTGTCTAAAGCGAAATTTCGAGTTGTTGTTCTCGTGGTCCGTTTTACAACGGAAAGAAGGGTGCAGTAGCTTCTAAGGGTATGGACTCCTCAGCCCCCGAGAGCAGGTCTGACTTCTATCTCACACAAGCCACAAACCCGTTTTACGAGCCGAACTTCATTCATGTATTTCATTCATTCATACGCAGATAGTAATTTAGATCTGGAAACAGAGAACGATAATCTCTGACCCTGTGCCCCCAGTGGTAATACTCTCGATTTGAAGGACTTTGTGACCTCGACAAATTTAACCAGTGCCAGCCACACACAATCGTGGAGTTTTCGACTAGTGAGGTCCGAACTCGGAACCTAAGGGATACGAGTCCAACCAGGCTTTCCCAGAAATTCGAGTGGTTGGTATTAAGGGCATGCCAGGGATTAATCACCAAAACGTACTCTAACGACAGCAAGATAGATTCAGTAAAAATGCGAAATTCACGTCAAAATATAATAATTAGTAAATATTTTAGATCAATGCCATATCAGGCGAGTCGTTGCATGCCCCCATTGGCCAGCAGTGCTAGACCAGGTCCATGACATCATAGAACTTCAATAAAGCCAACACTGTTAAAGGATCGTCTACTAAATCCTGTTTTGAGAGCCCCAGAAACGCGTGGATATAATCAGATGAAGCCCTCTCTGTAGAATAGTTGGTACAAATTTGAAAACACTTGGACTCTTCGGAAAATTTCATTGATTTTAAGGTTACCACTTCGAAAGTGGGCGTAATATAAGGCGTTCTCTGGTATGATTGTTTTCTTATAAGGTATGCAAAAAGGTTTTGGGGAGACTATTTGGGCTTGTTTTAAAAATTAAGTAGAACTGAAGCAAGATAAAATTCAATATTTTCTTTATACTATAAATATTTTCATATTTAATTACGAACAGTCATTTTTTCATGATCTGCATTTATTGATAACTAGCAGTACCCGCACGGTTTTGCCCGTGGCATAGCATCCAAGAAGAAAAATTAACTTTAAACTTAAGTCTAACTTCATCCGATAAGACATGAACATGTTAAGCAAACTCAAAGAAATATGTTTAGACATTATGAAAAATAGCCAAATAATGAAAAATTCCGCCAAATTTCTTACAGCGATTTTAAAGTGATAAATCACCAAATAAGTAGATCTCTGCGATTTTTTCTCCTGCTCTCGGCTAACTAAAAAATACCTTTACTTTAATTCAAAAGTATTTCAGAACGAATCCAAAAGATCGATTAATTAATAATGTCTAATTTTAAATGCATCAAACATAAAGAAAATAAACAGAATCGTTTGAAAAAATCGTTCGAAAACATGTTAAGCCTTACTCATTTGGCGGCGGGGAAATGAAGATTTTTAGCGAGACAGTTTTTAATTATTGAAAAATTAACCACTCAATTAACCAGAATAAATAGTAGTATATGTTTTATTCTAGACTATAATCTTTCTCTGTGCTAAATTTCATCTAATTTCTTTTAGCCTTTGTAGTGTGATTGACTGACATCATCCATCCATCTATCGAAACTTTCGCATTTATAATATTAGTATAGATTTTCGAAAACTCTTAAATATTCTCCTGTTATTAAGGTGTCTTAAACGCAAAGATTAAGACTACAAATATCTCGCTAGAGCATTAATTTGTTAAACATATTTCTATTATCAAATTTCACAAGTTCGTAAAAGAACTATTTTAAAAGCTTCTTAAGTTGTTGATTACTATTGTTAAAGATGAAAAGTCTTTTCCTAGCAAAAGTTAAAATGCAGCAGAGTTGACGTGGAAATTTGAAATTCCCCTAAAGTCCTTCTACTGGAATGATGAAAAAGTTTGGAGAAGGGGTGCTAGTTCAGGTGTCACCCACGTCATCTAATTGTGGGTCAAAATGTATGAGGGTGCTCCCAAAATATCCCTGTTTCTTTAAAAACGGGATATTAAAATAACTAAACTAAAATTCCTCTTATTCCATAAATATTTTCACTTTCAATTATTTTTTTTGGCATGATTTATATTCATTCATTGTTTCTAAATGTCGTTTAGAGATGAAAATTTCAAATTACTTTTTCCATTTTTATTATTATTATAAGAAGAAAGGCAGTCTTTGATGTACCTAGAAATAATTGAAATAGAAATTAATTTACTATAATGCTAATGTTTTTTAAAGTTTATTATTTATTTTTTGCATGTGCTTATACAAGTAAAAAAAAACAATGAATACAAAAAAAACTTCGTATTTATTGCATTACAAGCAATTAATTTGAATTTAGTTATAATTACTTCCGATATTCTAATATATTCTCTAAGATACTTATCCGAAGCGCTCACCTGGGTTTATTCCTTGGAAGAATACGGAATCCCAGATCCTGACTTCAAACAACCTTCAAAATTCTTCATTTTCCAGAACTTCAATTTTTGTTACCAAAATTGCCAAAGGAGCGCCAATTTTGCCACCAAATCAGATGATAGTTCATATCATCAAACATTTGTGATTGAATATCTTTATGAGGCAATGAAATGAACTTACATTTTTTTATATTATGGTGAAAGCTTCGTAAACCAGGTAAAAGCTACCGGATGCAAGTAATTACTTTAGCGCAGTGGTTATGTTGCTCGTCAACAAACCTTAATGTTAAGAGTTCGGTCTTATTCTGTCCTAACCATACACTCACTATAGTAACTCATGACCTTAAATAAGCTACTTTCGTTAGCAGCATCGTACAGCTGTTGGCGCCCTCTGCCGGCAGCAAAAGTTACAGGTGCTTTGGAAAACAACAGCCAACATCACCTTCAACTCATTTGCAATAAAAAGCTTGGAGCAAATGTGTCGTTCGTCTAACCACCGACTCACTAGTGGGAGAGTATGTGGTGAAAGCTTCAAAATCCAAATAATATCTACCATATGCAAGTAATTACTTTTGCATAGTTCTAATATTACTCGGCTAGAAGCCTTAATGTTGCGATTTCGGTCTTAACCTATTCTAACCATTCACTTACAATGTTGACCCATGACCTTGAATTAGAAACCTTCGTAGGAAGCTTCGTACAACTATTGTGGTGCCCTCTACTTGCAGAAAAAGTCGTCAGGCACTTTGGAAAACAACAGCCATCATTACGGCCAACTCACACACCATCACTATAAAAGGTTTGAAGTAAATGTATAGCTCATTATTATCACTAGTCTGAAAAAATCTTTCACTCAAGTTCAAACAAAGTAGCCATGGACTTAAATTTTTCCGAATGGGGATGGTGCTCTCCGGGGACCGGAACCCTAACCACATTCCTTGTGTACTTGTGTATCGTTCATCTTACCGCCGATTCATTGATGGGAGATTATGTATTAGAAGCCACATAAGCCAAATAACATCAATCGGACGCGAGTGTGATTTTTTCTAGTGGTTATGTTAATCGGCAACAAACTATAAAGTTAAGTGTCCGGTTCTCAGGCAGTCCACACCATTCATCTCAATGTCAATAAAAAACTTACTACACTGTACTGTATTAACTTAAAAAAAAATGTTATAAAATTAAGAAAAGATTGTGCAAGTAAATGCAAATGATATTAATTAAAAGATCATTTTTTTTTAATTTTTAGATATTGTCAAATTAATCCTTGTGGTATTGTTTTCGAAACGATATGGATGAAAAACAGCAAAATCGGATTAATTTTTAGGGTTTCAAAAAGTTAACAGTAGTTCTCCTCACAAATGAAAAGTATTTGTGGAAAATTTCATTAAAATCGGAAGAAAATTGAAATTTTGTATGAAAGAGCATTCAAACGAGCTTTTATATACGAAAATAACTTTATAGATAACTACCTAGTACCTCAGAAAAGATCGTTTTACTTTTTTTATCCCGAAATAAAGTTCTTTTAGGGATTTTAAAGTAAAGGTTAGCCTTGTAATGTGTTTTTATATAAGTTGTTCTTTGCAGGGTAAGAGGGATTTTCTGCTATCCAACAGTCGTTTAAAAAGGGGATTAAGGTATATAGGGGAAAAAAAGAAATTTCTATAGCTTACCTTTCATTTTTTCCCTACTTACCTAGCAAGATCTTTTTATGTCTCTCATGGTTGAAAGCGTCGTTCAAGTGGACTTTTAGAGCTAACTTGAAATTTTTCGACGTACTTTTTTTTTCTTCCTTTTTTTAGATTTTGTTTAGAGGTGATTTAAAGGAGGAGGAAAATGATTAACTTTGGAGGAGTTATTACAGAGTTTTTTTGTAAGAAACTTTGAAGATTTATCAATTTTCCGGGAAAAAAAATGTTTGATTTTGACATTGAAGTTTTCGAGGACAAGTACTTTAGCTAAATATGTTAGAAATAGGGTGTTTTATATCCTTCTGAGTTGGTTATCGATTTCGGTGTATATAAAAACATGTTTAAGAATTTTAAGGTAGTTGGCTATGTTGAATAGTCCATTATAATCCAAAGCATTAAATACTTTTTTATTCATTTTTGAATTTTGAACCAGTTTCTATTTTATACCATTTCCCAACTTATTTCAAAGTATTTTCTTTGGGAAGCAAAAATTAATTTTTTTATTGCAATTAGTTATTTTAAAATCTTTAAATGCTACCTTCTCCAATTTCAAATTTTTGTACAATTTTGCTGCGAAAATTGAAATCTAAGTCTTATCTTTGGTTTTATTTTTGATGATTTCTTTACATGTTTTATAATATCTGACCTAAAAAATAACAATCTGTTTTTTTTTTTTTTGAAAAATTCAATTTTTTACTGGTTTTAAGTGAAAAAAAAACTATCCAAATTTTTTGTTATTCAACTATTGAGTTCCCAAGGCTTAAAAAATTAAAGACAAAGAAAATTTTCTATTTCTAATATTAAATAATAAATTTTTATTTAGTTACCTGTAATAATTTGTGTTAATTATAAGCGATAAGATTCTAAATTAGAGCTCTCTCTCTCTACACACACACACACACACACACACACACACACACA
>JAOUZG010051295.1:2583258-2597696 GCA_026289955.1 Argiope argentata
ACACACACACACACACACACACACACACACACACACACACACGACTTGTTTCGCTAGAAATATGAATTATTTTTAATTAATCCTGATAAATCTAAATCCTATAGATATATTTTGAAAATTATTTGTAAAATATTTTGTAAATTAAATAGCAAATTAGCGAGCGTATCATGTTTTAGTATTTACATGCTCAGTTTATTGTGCTATAACCCTCATGAGTTTTATTTGTCGATGCGTCGGAGTTATCCCTTATAAAATGTTAACCCTTAAAATTGAGTGATGGTTGAAAGTTGTATTCATATTTTATAATTCTGTCAAATCTAATCAATAACCATGATTTGATTTTTTCGTAGTGATGTTAATATTTTCTTCAAGTATAAGAAATGTAGATATTTTTCAAGAAAGATGATTTCTGTCAAAAAAATATTGTAATAATTTATTAGGTGTGCGTTGTGAATAATGGCACTTGCCATGGACAAGCCCCGCTGATACATCAGCAGGTTTTAAGCCGGAGATATGTCTCTTGTTTTACTGGTAGCGCCATCTAGGGTTAATAGTACGACTTAGCTACACACACGTCACAACCCTTTTTAGGGATCGGACTTCATTTATACATCTCAGATCGTAATTTAGACCTGTAACAGAGAACGTTCACCTCTGACCCAGTACCTCAGTATTTCTCTCGACATGGAGGACTTTGCGACCACGAACAGATTTAACGAGAGCCAACCGCCACACACTCGGGGAATCTTTTAACCGGTGAGCTCCGAACTCGCAACCTAAGGAGTACGAGTCCAACGCTCTACCAACCAGGCCATCCCGGCCCATTTAGTACGTAGTATACTGAACTTATCTTTCAGCAATAAGTTTATAAAAAGCTGAAGAAACACAATATATTGTTTGACAACGTATTCTAAAACCTTCCGTTCTTTTGCGCATGCGTTAGGATGGTTTAAATTCGACAAAATAGTGGTGAGAGGAAAGGAAAAGTATGTTTAAACTTAAAAAAAAACTTGGATTGCTCACAGTCTGAATTAAAATAATATGATCAGAAAGGAAACGATATTTGCATACACGTGAAGGTAAAATTGAGCAAAAAATATTTTACAGAGTGAATGTCAAGGTCAAAGATTGACGAAGAATTACAAAAATGCGCTCATCTTTCCGTGTCTCTCTCCTTTATGAAATAGATTCGTCGAAAAGTAGTCGTCTAATACTGAATATGGAAACAAACATATCTTGTTAAAAGATAATATTATAAAGATAGACAGATTGATAAGATAAAGACATTTATCCTGTCAAAAGACAACAATACTTTCTCAGGGATGAGAAAATGTGAAAATTTACCAACCTGTCGATATCGAATTCTTGACCGGATATATGCTCTAGAGCATATATCCGGTGCCTGATGACTTTTTGATGCCGATAGAGGGCGCCTAAACAACGGCGGTAGAAAGGTGCATATTCAAGGTCACGCGTTACCATTATTCTTGGATGGGTAGAACCGTTAGGGTTTGTAGTCAAGTAACATAGCTACTAGACAAAAGTAATTACTCGTGTTTAGATTGTGATATTGACTGAAGTTTCTAATATGCCTGACGACTTTTGCTGCTAACAGATGGCGCCACAATAACAAATGTAGAAAGTTGCATACACAAGGTTCCGGGTTTTCATTGATCTTGAATTGGTAGGAATGATAAAACCAAGCTCTCAACTTTATGGTTTGTAGCCAAGTAACATTGACACTTGACAAAAGAGACACTTATGTTCAATGTATGCTATCTAGCTTTTACGGCTTCCACCACAATATTTTGCACTCATACTGTACATTATCATGGTCATTCATCGATTTTTATTGTTCTCCAGATATTTTTTATTGTAATTTTTATCATTTCTTTTTATATCATATGCATTCTAATTTTGTCATTTGTTTTTTTCTTCGAAATTCAATGCGGTGTAACCTTTTTTAAAAATAAAGTTCATCTACATCTACATCTAAACCAGAAAATATTGACCTGAGCACTAGAAACGGAGGTGTGGTTCATGTTAAGCGTGATCCTATTGGCTAGTTTGAAATCCATTCCCTGTGTTTAAAATGCACATAAGTAGAAACGGAAAACAATGTAATTCCAATTCCATTAAATGCTAATTAACCTCACATTTAAAATGCTTGCAAAACGATCTATCTTATAATTTTTTATAATAAAAATGATTAAAAATAACAAGGTTAAGAAGTTTCGTTTCTCGAATAGCAATTTTAACACAGTAATATTTTTTTCTCCCGAATTTTAAAACTAATGTTTCTTTGAGAAATTCTTAAAATCTTTTAAACGATAATGCATCCACTTGCCAGACACCTATAAATAAACTAGAAAAAGAAGAAAAAATATGGGAAAAAATTTATGGCAACTTTAAAAAGTCCACGTAAGCATTGTTGCTTAACTTTGAAACGCATAAAGATTTTTTTGCGAAAGCTATAGGTAAGAAGAAATAAAAAATGGAAAGGTATAGAAATGTATTCTTTTTTTCCTTTCTAAGTACCTTAATCTTGGTCTTTTAACAACTCTCGAAAAGCTCAAAATCCCTCTTTTCTCTAAAGAAAACATTAGCCAGGACCTCATAACGCGACTTACCACTGCTTCTAAAACTCTAACAGAACTTTCTTCGAAAAGAGTTGTGCAAATAAAGCTTTCGAAGCAAAAAAAGTAGCTTCATATATGAGAGTGGATAAAAAAAGAACACATTATTTCCAAACAAACTATTTTAGAGCAAAATTTTTCTGTTCAAAAAGATAACAGATGGCTCTTGGTATTCCAATGTAGTTGTGAGCAGAATCCTTAGAAAATCCCAGCAGTATTAGTAAAAAGGAATGCTGGGATATGACGAAATTAACCTTTATTGTAAGACTAACTATCATATCAAACATAAATATAAAATTTATCTAAAAATATTTCTTGAACCAAAGTACTAAAAACTAAAACATACGTTGTATTAAAAGAGTGTGTAGTGCTAGCATTATAAGCCAGATAACATCTACGATATCAAAGTCGACTTTTTGGTATTGTGGTTATGTTACTCGGCCACTGGTCCTATCGTCGTTAGGTCATATCGCAACTTTCACTCGCTATATTGGTGACCTAGACAACGCAACCTCCCACAACAGCCGTGGCCTCATCTACCCGCAGCAAAATCGTCAGACTCACTTTACGTAAGCAAGCAGCTACTCGCCATAACGCTTGGCGCAATACAAATCTTTCACTTCTCCGCCGACTCACTGGTGGGGGAGTTCTGTAGCGCTAGCCTTATAAGCCAGATAACATCTACGATACCGAAGTCGACTTTTTGGTATTGCGGTTATGCTACTCGGCTACTGGTCCTAAATTGGATTAAAGCAAATTGTAACTTTCTTTCAAGCAATTACTCGCCATAACACTTGGCGCAGTACAAGTCATTTACCTCTCCGCCGATTCAATGGTGGGGGAGTACTCTAACGATAGCTTTGTAAACCAGATAACATCTACGATGCCGAAGTCGATTTTTTGGTACTGTGGTTATGTTACTCGGCTACTGGTTCCTAGTATCGCGATCTTCATTCGCTACAAGCGTTAATGCTGCTGCAACTAAAAAAACATATGACATTACCCAAATTAGCAACAAATTAAGTTTAAATTAAAAACCAAAAGGAAAATATTCGATGAATCTGGCCTGACGACTTTTTCAAGGATCACCTTCATGTAAAGATTCAAACCAGGAATTTTTTCTGGAATGGGTCTGATTTTAGCCAAAATTGACCTCTCGTGACCCGAAAATCCCAGGAAATTGAGATATTCGAGATAAATTAGTATCACAATTAAAACTAATTTCACTGGAATAAATTTTTTAAAAAAAATCTAAATTGGATTAAAGCAAATTGTAACTTTCTTTCAATTCTAAATTGATATGGATAATATTACACATACACACATATATATGGTTTTTTCAAGCAGCGTACTGCTGTTTTTTTTCTTACCATTATTTATTGTGATTTGATGACAAGGTGATAAGAAACTAGCCAATAAATGAGTAATTTTGTTTCTTTATTACAGTATGGTGGTTTATTGCGTTAAATTTAGTGTTGTTAACCTATGGTGGGCACGAACCCTATGGTGGGCATTTTGGATTTTTTTTCCAAAAATTCTATGAGAGCATCTGGTGTTGTTGTAGTTTCTTATATCTTTTGGATTTAACACCATTTAATAACAAATCCAAAAGATTGAAACGCATGATAAGATTGTGAACTGACTTCCCTTATTGACCAGCTGCCTGACTGAGAGCCAATACATTCAATGATAAGAAAGGGAGGAAGTAGGCCGAGTAGTGGCAAGGGATTTGCATCTTTTGGTGATTTCGTGTATAGTCTGCAAACCAAGCTTCGTTGAAATCAGTTTATTTATTTGCGTAGTAATATGATGTTTATAAGGGAAGTTTAATTATAAATATTTTGTATTTCCTCTCATAAATAAAACTTTCCTGAAAAAAAAAATCCCATTTAACCAATACATATTTTACGTCTATTATTTCAAAGTCTCACGACAATGAGGGCAATTAAGGATTTCTTAGTAAATTTCCCGTTGCCAACTCTTTAAAAATAAAGATAAACAATGTCATGAAATAAATCATCTGGTTTAATGAATGAATAAAATAATCATATGTTGGCTTCAATAAATAAAAAAAAAAGATTAAAATGAAACCTGCTATGCATGTTTCAACGAATCATGTCAGAACATCATTTCTTGAACGGCCAAGCACCACGTGCTCGCGCAAGTGAAATTATATTTTTATTCATTTTAAGTGTTTCGTTGAATGAGTCACTTTAGTACTGCAAATGGTAAAAAAAATGGTCTCGCATTGATTGTTTAAAAAACATCACATTTCCTATTTATTTCATTTCATGTAGTCGCGTGCTCAAAAGGACATTTTTCTAAGTTTTATTTGCTGTTGTCATTCACTTATTTTTTTTAATTGAATGTTTTATAAATGTGATGGCAACGCGTTATTAAAAACTAATTGTTTGAGATGCTCGTGCAGATAAAATTTTTATTTTTCGCCTACAGATTTCTCTTGACGCCAGAAAACTTGATTTCCAAAACGATATCATGTTCTGACATGATAAAAAATAGTCCCATTTAACCATTGCATATTTTATGTATATTTTTTCAAAATCTCAAAGGCAAGGGGGCAAATAAGGATTTTTTTAGAAATTTCCCGTTGCCAACTCTTTAAAATTAAATATAAACCAAGTCATGAAATAAACCATCTGGTTAAATAAGTGAATAAAATAATCATAGGTTGGCTTCAATAAATAAATCAGCATTTTAAATAAATAAAAACATTTCCAGGTTTCCTTTTTTTAAAAAATATAAGGTATATTTTAATAATTTTGAACCAATACTGGAGTTAATGTGTTGTTCTGAAAGAAATGAGATTTATTATAAAGTAAAAATCTCCAAGGATTGGATTTTTTAATAGAAACGTTGTATATTCTCTCTCATAAAAAACAGCTTTCTTTAAAAGAAACAATAGCATTTAACCAATATCTTTTTTGCGTTATTTATTTTAAAGGTTTACGGAGATGATGGATTACATAAATGGTTGATTCGAGAAATCACTCGTTGCCAAAGTTTCAAAAACAAATCTAAATAAAATCATGGAATAAATCGTCTGTTTAGTTAAATGTATGAAATAAATAATCATGAGCTTTCTTCAGTAAAAATATTAGTATTTTAATTAAATAAAAACGCATGTTTAATTTAAAAGTAAAAACCACGAAATAATTGTGTTTTTTATCATCTATATTACATATTTTCTCTCACAAAAACATTATTTTCGAAAAAAAAAGGTTGCAGGTAACCGATCTATATTTTACGTCTTTTACTTCAAAGGCTCACATTTGGAATCTTCTTGCTAACATTTTAAAAAAAATAAAGTAAAATCACTGAATAAATCGTCTGTAATGAATGTAATAAATATTCTTTTGCTTGATTAAATAAATAAATTATTATATTAAATGGATAAAATCATTTGCATATTTCATTTTAAAAATTAAAATGTTTGATACTTAAAATTCTATTCTCTATAGGTTTAATATTTTTTAGATGGATTATTAGCTTGAACTGACCTGCTAAGAATATGAGGAATTCTTAAATCGCTTTCAAATTTGTATTTCTTAAAAACCATGTTATAGATTTCCTTTCATAAAAACATCATTCTAAAAAAGGATTCATATAATTAATATCTATTTTAAATCATTTATTTCAAAGGCTCAGAGAGATGAGGGGAAAATATTAATGGTTACTTTGGAAACTTATTGTGAACATTAAAAAAATAAAGATAAATAAGGTCATGGAATAAATCGTCTGTTTAGTTAAATGAATGAAATAAATGCTCTTATGCTTGCTTCAATAAATAAAGTAGTATTTTAAACAAATAAAATCATTTGTATAATTCATTTAAAAAATTAAAATGTTTGATATGTAAATCTTTATTCTCCATAGGTTTAGTAAATTTTTAGATAGAATATTTAAGTGGACTGGTCCAGCTAGGAATATGAAAGAATTTTATTATAATTAAAAAAATCACGACAGATTTGTATTTTTTAGCAACCATATTACATATTTCCTCTCATAAAAACATCATTCTCAAAAAAAAGATCAATATAACTAATATCTATTTTACATCTTTTATTTCAAAGGCTCACAGAGATGATAAAATAATATTAATGGTTGCTTTTGAATCTCGTTGTCAACTTAAAAAAATAAAGATAAATAATCTCAAAAAATAAATCTCCGCAATTAAATAAAAGGAAATAAATAATTATATGCCTGCTTCAGTAAATAATTAATTATTTCATAACTAAAATCCTTTTTTGGGTTTTCTTTTGAAAATTAGAATCTTTGTCATTTAAAATATCATTGTGCTCTATATTTTTAGAAGCAATATTGGCGCTAACTGGTCACTTCGAGGAATATGAAAGAATTTATTACAAACCAAAAAATCCCGACAGATTTGTATTTTTTGACAACCATGTTATAGAGTTTCTCTCATAAAAACATCATTCTCAAAAAACAGCAACATATAACTAATACCTATTTTACATCTTTTATTTCAAAGTCTGACAGAGATGATAGATAAATATTAATGGCTACTTTGGGAATCTCGTAGTAAAAAAATAAAATAAAGATAAAAAAGGTCATGGAATAAATCTACGTAATTAAATGAATAAAAAAAGATCATATGCTTGCTTCAGTAAATAATTTAATATTTCATAACTAAAATCCTTTTTGGGTTTCTTTTGAAAATTAAAATCTTTGTTATTTAAAATACTATTATGTTCTACATTTTTTAAAGGCAGTATTGACGCTAACTGGTCACTTCGAGGAATTTGAAAGGATTTATTACAAACCAAAAATCCCGGCAGATTTGTATTTTTTGACAAACACGTTACATATTTTCTCTCATAAAAACAACTTTCCCCTCCAAAAAAGGTCGCATGTAACCAATATCCATTTTACATCTTTTATTTCAAAGGCTCACAGAGATGGGAGGAAAAAATATTAATGGTTGCTTCGGAAATCTCCCGTTGCCATCCACAGAAGACGATCTCGAAAAAAAAAAAAACCCTCTTCACTTCACATCCGATCTGCAGTTGGTATTTCAGGTTCCGGTAAAAATGGATAAAAGGCTTCTCTCCACCTACTATTCCTTTTTTTCCCCCTACTGTCGTTCTTCAAACTCAATTATCGTTTTCACGAAAAACCTAAGACTGTAAGATGGACGTTCCCCCCCCCCCCCCCCAACGATATCGAATTTGTCACACTCTTGACAATAAAAGTGCTTTAAACTTTGATGGATCGTTGAATTGCACTTTTGCTACCGTATAGTCTAGACCTTCTATTTCCTCTACCTTTTAAATGATAAATAGCGAAAAGGGTTTTACGATCCGATCACAAAAAATAAAAAAAGGATGAAAGAAAAGAATAACATAATAATAATAATAATAAAAAACGGTTGAATTTTCTGTGTGGTAAAAGATGGCAACGTGTTTCTTTCAATAAATTATTCATTGCGAAGGTTGTTTATTCTCTGGTAGATATCGGGAAAAAAAATAGAATCAACAATAACAAAAAAAGAGAAGTATATTTTATTTTATTTATTACCCGTTCTTAATGTTTTTGAATCTAATAAAATATCGTCTGCTCTTTGAGTTTTACACAGAATACCAAACGATGTGAATCTTTCATAGCTGTAACCGCCATTGTTGCGGTTAAAGAATGAAGAATATAACGGCGTATGTATGTTTATTTTCTTTTCTGACAAAAGCGATTATTTGTTTGATGGTAGCATCTTTTTTTTGTACTGTTCTTTTCTGTCTTTTTTTTTGGGTATCTCCCAGCAAAATAATGTTTTCGCTGTCTTCGCTATTTAGATTTGCAACTACGAGCCAATCCATCACGGTTTAGGGGAAAACATTCAATGAAAGAAGACAGTTTGTGCAAGAATTTGAGACATTTGTTGTGTGTCGACAGGCTAAGGTTATTTATGACAGTATGTGTTATTTATCTTTTTCTTTTATTTACAGCAATGTAGAAAATAAGGTTCAGGAGAAAAAATCTTAAAGCCATTTCACGATGGAAAAAAGGATTAATTTTGTATTTTGATTGATGTATAAAATTGATTTTAATATAGCCTTATTTTTTAGATAAATTCACCATAATTATTCGTTAAATGTTTCAGAGAGAAATTATATCTATAGTTAAAGAAAAGCAATTAAAATTTGTATTTTATAATTGTCGTTATCAACTGTATTTGATTTTCAATAAAAATTAAAGGGTAGTCTGTGTTATTTATCTTTTTCTTTTATTTACAGTAATGTATAAGAGGGATTTTAATATAGCCTTTAAAAAATATATTTCAGTAATAATAAATTACATTAATGCATAAGAGGTATTTTAATATGGCCTGTTTTAAAATATATTATTATAATAATATATTACAGTAACGTATAAGGTAGATTTTAATATAGCCTGTAAGTAATGTACACTAATGTATTCTTTTATTTACAGTAATGTATAAGAGGGATATGAATATAGCTTTTCTTAAGAATATATTCACCGTAATTATTCGTTAAATGATTCGGAAAGAAAATGGTATTTTTACTCAAAGGGAAGAATTTGAAATTTGTATTTTATAATTGTCGTTATCAAGCTTTCAATTCCCAAGTTTTATTTGTTTATTTATTGCTAAAAGTTTACATTTCTTCAGGAAAATCACGAGAGTTGTATTTGACTTTTAGTAAAAGTTAAAGGATAGTCTGCATTATTTATCTTTTTCTTTTTTATTTACAGTACTGTAGAAAATAAGATTCAAAAGAAAAAATATCTTAAAGCCATTTCACGAAGGAATAAAGGATTAATTTTATATTTTGATTAATGTATAAGAGGGATTTTAATACAGCATTTATAAAAAATATTCACCGTAATTATTTGTTAAATGATTCGGAAAGAAAATTATATTTTTTTGTAAAAGGAAAGCAATTAAAATTTGTATTTTATAATTGTCGCTTTCAATTGTATTTGATTTTCAATAAAAGTTAAAGGATAGTCTGTGCTATTTATTTTTTTCTTCTATTTACAGTAATGTATAAGAGGGATTTTAATATAGCCTTTTTTAAAAATATATTACAGTAATAATAAATTACAGTATTGCATAAGACGCATTTTAATATGGCCTTTTTAAAAATATATTACTGTAATAATAAACTACAGTAATGTATCAAATATATTTTAATATACCTGTAAATAATGCATATAAATGTATTCTTTTATTTTCAGGTATGTATAAGAGGATTTTAATATAGCCTTTTTTAAAAATATATATTCACTGTAATTATTCGTTATATGATTAGGAAAGAAAATTGTATTTTCTGTAAAGAGAAAGCAATTAAAATTTGTATTTTATAATTGTCGTTTTCAATTGTATTTGATTTTCAATAAAAGTTAAAGGATAGTCTGTGTTATTAATCTTTTTCTTTTATTCACAGCAACGTAGAAAATAAGGTTCAGAAGAAAAAAAAAATCTTGAAGTCATTTCACGAAGAAATAATGGATTAAATTTATATTTTGATTGATGTATAAAGGGATTTTAATATTTCCTTATTTTTTTTATATAAACTCACCGTAATTATTCGTTACATGATTCGGAGAGAAATTATATTTTAAGTAAAAGGAAAACAATTGAAGTTTGTATTTTATAATTGTCGTTTTCAATTGTATTTGATTTTCAATAAAAGTTAAAGGATAGTCTGTGTTATTAATCTTTTTCTTTTATAACAGTAATGTATAATAGGCATTTTAATATGGCCTTTTTTAAAAATATATTACTGTAATAATAAACTACAGTAATATATAAGAGGCATTTTAATATAGCTTTTTTTTTCAAAACATATTCACCGTAATTATTCGTTAAATGATTCGGAAAGAAAATTTTACTTTTAGTAAAATTTGTATTTTATAATTGTTGTTTTTAATTGTATTTTATTTTCAATAAAAGTTAAAAGAATAGTCTGCGTTATTTATCTTTTTCTTTCATTTACTATAATGTATAAGAGGATTTTATGTAGCCCTTTTTAAAACTATATTACAGTAATGCATAAGAGGCATTTTAATATGGCCTTTATTAAAAAATATATATTACTGTAATAATAAATTACAGTAATGTATAAGATGTATTTTAATATAGCCTATAAGTAATTTACAGTAATGTATTCTTTTATTTACAGTAATGTATAAGAGATATTTTAATAAAGCCTTTTTTAGAAAAATATGTATTCACTGTAATTATTCGTTTAATAATTCGGAAAGAAAATTGTATTTTTTGTAATAGGAAAGCAATTAAAATTTGTATTTTATAATTGTCGTTATTAAGCCCGCAATTCGCAAGTTTTTATTGTTTTTTTATTACTAAATTCCTATAATTCCCGGAAAAATCATGAGTTATTAGTTTTAAATAAAAGTTAAAGGATATTATGTGTTATTAAACATTTGTTTTATAGCAATGTAGAAAATAAGATTCAGAAAAAAAATCTTAAAGCCATTTCATGGAGGAATAAAGAATTAATTTTATAATCTGATTGATGTATAAGAGGAATTTTAATGTAGCCTTATTTTTAAAATAGATTCACCATTATTATTAATTTAATAATTCGAAGAGAAATTATATTTTTAGTAAAAGGAAAGCAATTAAAAATAGTATTTTATAATTGTCGTTATCAAGTCAGTCGTTTGCAAGTTTTAATTGTTTATTTATCACTAAAATTCCACATTTCTCCGGAAAAATCTCGAGGTTGTATTTAATTTATAATAAATATTAAAGGATAAAATATTTTGTTTATTATTGAATCAATGAATATTCCAAATCATTCATGAAAATAATCATGAGCGGTAAGTTAAATTTCTAATAAAAATAAGTAGTTAAAAATATTTTTTGAATTTTATAATAATAAATCTATATTAAAAATCATTAATGCATTCAAAGCAAATGATTTTAAACCACAACTTTCATAAATCTTCATACTTAACAATTTTCTTTTGTAGTAAGTGTTCACTAAGAAAATAGTTTTCGAAATAAAAATTTTAAATGTGATTAATTAACAAATAATATAAAAAATATTTTTAAAAATCGATTCCTAGTTTGGATACTAGAAATTTTTTTATTTTAATCACTTTTTATTGAATAATTAAGAGTGTGGTTTTCGTTTTCCGCTTTACAACGGGAGGAGGGGTGCAGTAGCTTCTGAGGGTATGGACCCCTGAGCACCCGAATAACGATCACCTTTGACTCAGTAGATCCAGTGATATAACTCGCGACATGGAAAATTTTGCGTCCAGGTTCGAATTCGCAGTACAAGGGATGCGAATCCAACGTCCTTCCATCCAGGCTATCCCAACCTAACAACTACAACTACTATAAAGCAGAGAAAATAAGTTTTTAATTAATTAATAAACAAATTAAAGAATTAATATTTGAAAAAAACTGGATTAAAATCAAAAATTGTATTAATATCAAATGTCTCCTACTATAAGTTTAAAAAAATTACTTGAACTTGATTGGATGAATAAAAATTATTTTATTAAAGAATGATCTATCTATCTATCTATATCTCAATGGTTTTCAACTTGAGAAATCAATAGTTTGGATTTCGCCTTGAGACCAGAATAGGTAATGATTATTTTAAATCTATAATTTTAGATATGTTGAAGTACGATGACAGATGCGGATTAGTTTGTTGCTAGCGAATCAATGTTTTCGGGCTGATGATTTGATTAGAG
Source organism: Argiope argentata (assembly GCA_026289955.1). Taxonomy (NCBI): domain Eukaryota; kingdom Metazoa; phylum Arthropoda; class Arachnida; order Araneae; family Araneidae; genus Argiope; species Argiope argentata. The sequence continues at coordinate 2,595,621 of JAOUZG010051295.1, forward strand.
CTCAGGTGTAAGTTTCATAAATAAGGTATCCACCGGATACGAGTGGTACTTTTGTCTCATGGTTATGTTACTTGGCTACATATTTTAAACTTACTAATTCGGTCCTAACCTACCATTCATCCACAATGTAAATCTGTGATCTTGAAAAAAGCAACCTTCGGAGAACTGCTGTGCTGCCATCTACCGGAAGGAAAAATCTTCAGGCACATTAGAGACAACAGCCAACATTACCACCAGCTCACACACGCTCGCTATAAGCTTGGCACAAATATATCGTTCGTCTAGCAGCATATTTGTGGTGAAAGCTTCATAAGCCAGATAACATCTACGGTACACAAGTAGTTACTTTTGCATGATGGCTATGTTACTCTACTACAAACCAGAGCGTAGCGAGTTCAGTTTTAAGGCTATCTAACCGTTCTTCTAAAAATTTATTCACAGTCCATAGCTTTATTCTTTTTTATCTTGAAAGCTCCTCAATAATTATAAGAATTAGTAATTTTAACTGCCAATAATAATCAATACAAGGAAGACGTTATAATATAAGCACGTTTGTTCCCTTAGAGATACAAGAGCAAAAGTGGAAGATTTCTTTCCCTTTAGTAATTTTATTGCGGGATTATGTTCAAGATTTTGTTGTCACGCATTAATTTAGGAAAGGTTATCTTAGGTATGTTTGATAAATCTGCATAGACGGTAGGGATTCTTATCCTTTCGCTCATAGTGCGGAACAACAAAGAAAAGTATTTTTTTTTCGATTGTGTGTTAGTATCAATTAAATAGAAAGTAGAATTTGTATCAGAAAGTAAGAGAAGTTTTTTAGTATAAAGTAGTACGGACCAATTTCAGACAAAAAGTTAAAGAAATATTTAGAATTAAATAAGATTAAAGAGTTTATATTAATTAAATAACAACTCTTACTTTGAAAATATTCTCAATTAAATTCCTTTTCCATGTGCATTCAAGTAAAAAATATTTGTTTTCCTATCCTAACGATATAAAATTGTATTTTAATTGAAATTAGGACTGCACAGTAAATTATTAAAAAAAAAGAAGGGGAAAATGAGTAATTGCTCAATAAATTTTATTAAAAATTAAATCCAAACGTTATAAATATAATCTATAATACTGGCGAATGTTAAGCAATAATATATAAAAAATTAGTAGAAAAATTAATAATGAATAAATTAAAATATGATTTTCTAATGAAAGAATCAAAACTATAGCAGAAAATAAATTATTTTAAAATCAATACAATTACAAATACATGGATACGAATACTAATACGAATATTTGGATACAAATACATGAATGCGAATACAAATACTTAAATTCGAATACGAATACAGTAAGAATTTATAAAATTACAATTATAGCAAAAAAAAGTTTTATTATTATAGTTGTAGCCCAAAATAAATTATTTTGCATTATTATTTACTCATTATCTCAAACCTCAAAGAAGTTGTCCAACGTATTAAAATCAGTTATGATTGGAAATGAATTCCAAGATTAACTTTTTTTGGATGCCTTTAAAGAAATTCAAATGAGCCTGATCGTATTATATTTTATAATTTCAAATTAAGAAGATGGAATGATGACGGAATTCTTTAAGAATAAATGATCACTTCTTGGTGATATTACTTTGTAGGGTAGTAAGTGATCACTCATGAATAAAGAGGTAATTGGAGTTAATCCGACATGTTTGCTCGCATGAGTGCCTATTTCGGTAATTGATTGATGATGAAACCGATTGTTTCCTAAATTAGGCCACTTGAGGGCGCTACAGTAAGTAGACAAGGATACTTTGAGTGCCGTCCTTTTCGTCTGTTTTATGATAGTTTTACGGTCAATATGGTATATATGGTATATTTGTCCCTTTATGGTATATTTGTCCTATACTATCACATATAAAAACATAATGAGAATTTTTTTTCACGTAAAACTTTTGCATAGGTTAATAAATTCTATTATAATATGATAATTGATGTATGGAGATTAAGAGGATAACTGATTATTATAAATAATTGAAGTATGGTGATTAAGAGGATAATTGGTTATTATAAATGATAATTGATG
>JAOUZG010051295.1:2598732-2617505 GCA_026289955.1 Argiope argentata
TAGAACCATTAATATTTATTGCACTGTTCATTAGAACCATTAATATTCATTTTACTGTTCATCAGAACTATTAATATTTATTGCACTGTTCATTAGAACCACCAATATTTATTGCACTGTTCATTAGAACCATTAATATTTATTTTAATTGTTCATCAGAACTATTAATATTTATTGCTCTGTTCATTAGTTCTTTGGTGCAAAACTTAACATGCGTCATCAAATTTACTCTCAATTAAAGTGTAAACACATTGCCAGTCAATAAAAGAATGTCAGCCATGTAAATAACAACAATAAAATTTTATTAAGAATTAAACACATAAAAGTGACGATATATTTGATTCATTGACCAGCGCGAAACAGAGGTCCTGAGTAGGCCTGCGAATTCAGGAAGTGAGTCATTCGTTTCCGTTGGCGAGCGAAGTGCATTACCTAAGGTGTGAGTGATACTTGTCGCCAGTTGGCGAAACATGCAGTCATTTATCGCCTGTTTGGCACCAGCAGATTATTCATGACTTGTACCGCGAACCGAAATTTCGAAAGGAATACCTCGCCACAAACTATTGACATCTTCCCTACCTTAGTACTCCCTGATAATTGTCAATGTCTATCATCCAGACAGTGTCCTATACAAGTGTCCTTCCTGAAAATCCGAAATGTTACACTAAAAGTACTTCGGTGTCGAAATGTTGGATGTGCAGTATAGTGGTCAGAATAACATGAATGATGCATATGCTACAATTCGAGGGGCGCTTTTTGCTTTATTTTTCGAATTATGTATTTACCCTTAATAATTTTGATTTTAAGTTGATCTACATAAAGGTTTTTTTCTGAAAAAAACAACCGCGACATTTTAAACATACACAATTTTTTTAAATTTAACTATTAGAGCCTTTTTCTTTCTGCTCTCATAAATAAAACTAATCTATACTACTATTATAAATGTGAAATTTGGATGGATGGATGATGGGGTTCAATCACGCCAAAACGGCTGAAGGAAATTGGATGAAATTGAGCACAGAGATAGATTATAGTCTACGGAAGAACATGGGCTCATTTTTATTCCGGTTAATTGAGTGGTTAATTTTTTATTAATTTAAAACTCTTTTCCACCAAAAAATATAAAAAAATCTGAAAACATCTGCTTCAGCTTTTTGAATCGTTTGTTTTTATTTTTCTATGCCCAGTGTTCTTTTAATATTATCTTACTATTTTAAAGGAATGTTTATTAAATATTTTTCTTATGCTGTTCTTGTGTTAATATAATTCGTTATTTCCTATTCATTTCTCTTGATTTTTTTTTCTTGCTGTACTTATTTCTTTTGCCTATTTTCATCATTTTCGATTAAATTTTTAGTGAATTCCATATTACTGCATTTATTGATATTTTTTTCTATTTTCCGTTAATTTGCTGCAACGGGCATCGAAACCTTTTGATTGGAAATGCCATTTCGCTAAAATTTGGTGACAAACTATTTTTTTGGCAAAAACGACTATGTATTAAAACTGTTCCACTGTGTGTTTTTGTAATTAAATTGTATTTGTGTTAGGTATGTATATATTTTTTATATATGCTTAAAGTGGTATGTTTCCGTTAGCAAATAATCTAGAATTCCGCCAAATTTTCTCAAATTCTTTGGCGATTGTTCGTTTGCACCCGACAAACAGAATAGTACCCTTATGATTTTAATAACATAACATTCCCCCCCCCCCACGCTAATGATGTTAGATGTAACGGTTATTTCAAACGACTCTGTTTATTTTTGTAGTGCATGATAAATTAAATATTAAAAATTGTTAATTAATAGACCTTTTGATTCCTTTAGAATTGCTTTTGAATGAAAATAAAATAGATGAATTGAAATTAAAATTTTCCAATCTGCATTGCGTTATCCCAACTGGTGTTTAAAATTCACTTCTTTGCGTTGCTCCAATTGAAGTTGAAAATTTGTTCATGCATACGGTTTCGATAACATTTTAGACTGTCAGTTCTCACATATACACATCAAAATTTCCAGGCGAACGAAGTCGCGGGTAAGAGCTAGTGATAGATAAATAGTAAGCTGAGTGCTGTAATATAGCAGTTTATTTTGAATAACATTTTAAACTGAGTGCATTCTGGGCTTTCATTTATTTAAGTAACCAGTTCATATTTAAGTAATACTGAAAAATATTCTTTTGCAATCAATAAGTGATTCGTACTTAAATATTTTCCTCCCAAAATTCTACAATTTTACAACAAAAAAACCCTGCCGATTGAAGCTTATTCTTCCAGATATTTATAATAAAACAATACGGAATTTTTAAAATTTTGTATTTTAGATTTTTATTAACTTGAGGAATATCTTTATAGTTATTATTTTTTTCATCTAACTAAGTATTTTGTTGAAAGTTTCGGAAGGGACTGATTTATATTCCTAGGAACTTAAAAATTTATTACGTGACAGCAGACTATTAATCTGCTGTCTTAAAAAATTCTCCCGTTTTTAAAAAAATAGCAAGCGAAAAGAAAACAACATTTGCTGAACTTTTAACATCTATGAGTTTGAATTATCCAATACCTTTTTTTGCTAATAAAAAATTATTGATGAATTAAAACATTTGATAAGAAAATAAAATGTACATTTTATAATTTTGAAATTTTGATTTATATTATCATGCAGGCGATTTTCAGTGTTGATTTTTTTTATCGAACTGAGTTGAAAGTTCTATTAATTGGCTAAAAGAATTGCTTATGAACTAAAATATTTATTACTTGAAAGCAAACTAACAATCTGCAGAATCTAAAAAAATCCTTTTTTTTTTAAAAAAAAGTAGCCGTCAGAAAATAGCATCAACCGAACTTTTAATATCTATGAGTTTGGTTTATCCAAAGTCTATTTTAGCGAATTAAAAATATAGTGGAATTAAAATATTTAATAACTAAGCAGATTGTAAATTTTATAATTTTGAAATTTTAATTTTTATCATCATGCAAAGGAATTTTACTATTAATTTTTTTTATCGGACTGAATATTCTGCAGAAAGTTCTATAAGTGGCTGAAAAAATTCCGTGTGAACTAAAATATTTATTACTTGAAAGCAAACTAATAATCTACAGCATCTATAAAAATCCTTTCTTTTTTTTAAAAAAGATTGTTACCAGCAGAAAATAGCATTAGATGAACTTTAACATCTATGAATTTGATTTATACACTGCCTAATTTTGCTAATTAAAAATATTAATGAATTGAAACATTTGATAATAAAAACAAAATTTCAATTTTTACAATTTTGAAATTTTTATTTTTATTATCATGTAGAAGATTTTTAGTGTTAATTTTTTTTATCGAATTGAGTATTTTGTAAAAGGTTCTAGAAATGGCTGAAAGAATTCCTTGCGAACTAAAAGATTTATTACTTGAAAGCAAACTAACAATATAGAGCCACAAAAAAAAAAAACTTTCTTTAAAAAAAAAATAGCAACCGGCATAAAATAGCATTAGCCGAGCTTTTAACATTTATGACTTTGACTTATCTATCGACTATTTTTGCTAATTTAAAAAATATTGATGAATTAAAATATTTGTTGATAAAACAAAATGTTTTTTTTTATAATTTTGGAATTTTTATTTTTGCTATGATGTAGAAGTTTTTTAATGTTAATTTTGTTATAGAACTGAGTATTCTGCAGAAAGTTCCAAAAGGGGCTGAAAGAATTCCTTGTGAACTAAAAGTTTTATTACTTGAAAGCAAACTAACAACCTGCAGCCTCTAAAAAACTTTCCTTTTCTTTAAATAGCGGTAAAATGGAAATAGCATTAACTCAACTTTTAACATCTATGAGCTTGATTTATCCACCGCCTATTTTTGCTAATTAAAAATATTGATACATTGAAATATTTGATAAAAAAGCAAAATGTAAATTTTAAAATTTTGATTTTTATTATCATGCAAAGAATTTTTAGTATTAAATTTTTTATCGGACTGAGTATTCTGTAAAAAGTTCTAGAAATGGGCGAAAGAATTCCTTGTGAACTAAAAGATTTATTACTTGAGAGCAAACTAACAATCTGAGGCTTCTAAAAAAACTTTTCTTTTCTTTAAATAGCGGCAAAAAGAAAATAACATTAACTGAACTTTTAACATTTTGGAGTTTGATTTAACCACCGCAAAGCAGACAGTAGCGCAGTGGAAAAAAATTAAAGAAAAGAGAGTTGGTTTGCCACACTTTTTTTAATAAAAAAAAAGGCGGGAAAAATGAAATTTTATGTTCATTTCGTTTTCAGAACTTTTCTTTCGAGTAGTCTGTTCGAAGAAATATATTTTCGCGCCAAAGGAATAGGAATGGTATTTGTCTTTTTTTTTCTTTTTAGAATAAAATGAAATTCTATTTTTCAATTTCTAGACGAAGTTTTCGAGTTTTGGATTGTTCGGTTCTCTATTCTTTTGTTAAAAAAGTTTTTTTAAAGAAAATTTTCGTAGAAATAAGACCTCAGTTTCTTTTTTTCCCCATCCTCACGGTAAAAGCGCAGTGGAATGAAAATCTGGAATTTGAATATTGAGATGAATGAGGTTTTATATGAAAGATGTTCTCATCTCCAAGTAATAAAAAAAAGGGAATGGATTTGGAAAAATTGGAAATTTTTTGTTTATGATGAGTTTTCAGTATAAAGTAACGGTACAGCTCAAATTCCAATTATTTTTTTTATTAATTTTAGCATGCATGTCTAAGGTACGCCACAATATAAGTAGAAATTCTTCTACTAATAACTTTCAAAAGACCCAATCTTAAAAAATTCTATATAATGCTTTTACAAAAAAAGAAGGAAAAAAATGGAAGCTTATGCTCATTTTATATTAAAAAGATAAACAAGCGATTGCTAAAAATAGTACAGCGTCTAAGGGATCCTTTGAAATTCAGATTTACTCTTTTTTCATAATTTTTTAATTACATCTTTGAAATTTCAAGATAAATAAAAAAAAAATTCTTCATTCAAGCGTTTCTGTCTTTGTATAATTTTTCTAACTATATCGCATTGCAACAGTTAAAACACACACTCGATATTGAACTTTAAATGAATAAAATTAACAATTAATAACATTTTAAATGAAACTCTTGATGTTCCTCAAACAATAAAAGTTATGACAAAACTATGACAAAAATATATCTTAATTTAGTTGAAAATTTAATCATTTTTATAATATATTTTAAACTGTAATAACTGTTTCAACATTTTCTTTATTATAATATAAACTCTACCATTTTTTAAATTTGTTTTAGTCATGGCATTCATTTCATAGCTATATATTGTTATGAATTTTGCGTAAATTAGATGTCACTATTTATGAATTTTGTGTAAACTAGTTGTAAATATTCATGAATTTTGCGTAAACTAGATGTAAATATTGTATAAAGTAGATGTAAATGTTGTAAATATTTATGTATATATTGCTATATACATCATATGTACATATTATGTATATTATTTATAATATTGTAAATATTTGTAAATAGTTTAATCGTATAAAATTAATTGTATGGAAATCGGGCATCAGCGAGAAATGGGAGGGACGATCAGTGATCTAAGGGGATTTACTACAGAAGATCGCCATATTGGACTAATTTGGTGAAGTAGGTGTACTGGCGGCATAATGAGGTCTCAAAAGAGTTTTGCTACAATTTAAAATGTGCATTAGAAGCCGAGAAATAAAGGTTTGTTCCAAGAGAATGTTAAGGGAATGTTCCACACTCGTCCGGAATGAGCGCGTAGTTTCAGGGTTTACCCCGCCCACTTTAGTGGGACACTATTTAAGGCGCGGCTTAAGATGAAGAATCAGATCAGTTTGGATAACGAGCTATGTTAGTTGACTCAGCTTGAGAGAACGTCTTTTCTCTGTGATGTGCGTTCTATAGCTATGCTGTTATCCGAAACTAGCGGATTAAACAGAGTTAATTCGCTGAATTTTGTAGTTTGTGATGCGTATATTTAATGCGTGCTTTCCTAGACAATAATTTTTTCCTCAAGAGAAATTGGCTTAGATTATGAAAATTTTGATTGTTCTAATCTTGCAACATTCAGAACTGGATAAACCGACCAGATTTAATCGCAAAAGATAGAAACGTTTACTTATTTATTTAGAAGTTGAACTATAAATAATATTTTACAAAATATGAATCTATAAGACCAAAGGACTGTATATAAATGTAAACATAACTTTTTAAAGTATATTTATAAACGAAAAAAATATATAATATTGTTGAAAATGTTTATATACATCTAAAAGTAAAATTAAAAATTAACTGTTTCATTGAAACCTTGAAATGTTTGTTAAATAAGTCTTTGCAATATTATAAATTATAAAAAAATTTATAATGATTCAATTTCTGTATTGAACATAAAACTTCTATGTCGGACTACTCTACTTTCAGTTCTTAGTTTTATTTAAAGACATGCTTGGATTGAGTAAAGAGGTTTTTACATTAATTGAAGTTTCATCATTTCCACTTTAATTTAAAACTGAATTTTACTTACACTGATAGAAAATCAGAGAGAGATGCAGAGTTCAAAGATACTAATGCTTAAGGCCTGCATAATAGTATATGTGAATTATATGACTATCGAAATTTGAAGATTAAAAATATTTTAATGAAAAACTTTTTACGAGACCAAGTTATATATATATAAAATTTATTGAACCTTTTAGTCGGCCTAAATACTGGCGAACCAGCTGGTCGCCGAAGGCGCCTAGTCATACAATAAAGATGAGTCGTATAATTATTATAATTTAAAACAATAGCTATAGTTTTAAATACATTGTCGAATTTATTCTTTTCAAAAAGTTTCCAACTCTCGTTTTCAAATGAAAAAATAGTTTGGAAAGAATTATCGTTTGGAATGATATTAATAATTCTAATGTAACCGAAATTCTGAACAATTTACTTGATTCCGAATATTCTTTATGAAGAACGAAGTTAATTATTATTTAATTTTGATCTAAAAAAATATTTTCATATATATTAAATATTTTTAATGAAGGAAATAATACTTTCTCAAATAAATAAACTACTATTTCAATGGGAAAGATCTGTTTAAAAAAAGCTATCATTCAAGACTTTGAAGGAAAATTAAAGTTAAATCGCAGTATATAAAACTAGTAATAGCATATGAATTAAACTTTACGTTATTATTTAATAAATGTAACACCAATTTATGGATTGCATATTCTAATATTTTAACTTTACTCTTGTTTTTTGTACAACGAATGATGTATATTCTGACAAAGATATTCTGTATAATATGCTCTTGATAGCTGTCAAAATATCTCTTTATAAAAATGAAGCTCTCTAAAAGGGAAATATAGTTTTTGTTGTAGCTTTGTAGTTTTTTTTTCTCTCTCACTCAGAAAATGTTTCAATTTGGTTACCATAGCAACTCCAAAGAGGAGGTTCACCCGACAGAAAAACATGATTGCCAGATGAAAAGATAATATTCATAATGTTAAACATAAAAGACCTGTGATGTCTAAAAAAATGAGTAAAAAATTGGGTTCATCAACCATGTTAAATCATTAATGAGAATGAAGGTAAAATCAGTGACATCTGGTGGACAACTTGGAAAATAAGCATTTTTCATTTTTAATCATTTAAATGGTGACAAATTTTTAGTTCGGAATATTTGTAAAAATTGACAACAAACACACAATTTATTAATATTGGTTGATTTTAATAATTAGTATTTGATATATTAAAACCTTTATGATACGTCTGTTTGCCGCCAAAAATAATTAGAAATTTTAAATTCCAAAACATGATTCGATACAAAGTTTTTGACTGAATTAAATAGATTACAAATAGTTCGAATCACACAGATATCGTTATGGAACAATGTACCATTTTTGTTTCATAAATGATTTTCACGTTTGAACCGATATTTCAAAAAATAAATAATTTATCGCAGAAATATTAAAAATAAGTAATTGAAAGTCTAGATTTTGCAGAACTGTGTCCAAGACATTTGATGATTGTCATTTGAACTGATATTCGAAAAACGAATAATTCACTGAAGAAAGGTAAAAATTAAGTAATTGAACGTCTAGAATTTTCAGATCTGTATCTGATACATTTGATGATTGGCATTTGAACAAATTTCAAAAAAGGAATAATTCACTGATAATTGAAAGTCAAGATTTTTTTGAGCTGTGTTTGATATATTTGATGATTGACATTTGAACAGATATTTGAAAAACAAATAATTCACTAAAAAAGGTAAAAATAAGTATTTGAAACAATATGGACAGTAAAAAGACAGGAGCCAGTGTACTGGCATAGAGATAGCCCGTCTTCCCCGTAATCTTGGTGTCTCGCGCTCCAGTCCTTCTGTGTTCTATCTGTGAGTAGTATGAATGTACCCCCCCCCTGTAAAAAGGGGTTGTACAAGCGAATGAGGAGCATGAAGTAGCAAAATTCGTACTCTTGGCCCTAGTTGGCGCTATTGCAAAACAAGAGACGCTACACTGATTAGGCATAATTCGCTGACTACCTCAGCGAGTCCATGGTAAGTGCCATAAGTAACAAAAACACCTGCAGGAACTGGAATGGAAATAACGAATTCAAAAGTGATTAAGTAAAAGATGTATTGATTTATTGTTTGAATTAGAGCTTCCAATTTTTACATGAAGTTAATTCTTGAATTATTAATGTTCACTGAGAATGGATATTCAAAATATTGATTAAAGGTTTAATTACAAATAAATGAATATTGTAGTTTTTTATTCTTCCATTCCAAAGAATAATTTTTGATTGAATATCTTTCTTCCAATAGTCAATTAGAAAATTTCCTTTTCATTACTGATATTTCATACAATTTTTTTTCTAATTTTAATAAATTTTTGAAAATAATCTGAAGCATATTTTACAACAATTCTTTTCATTGTTTTAATAACTTTAGCTGCAATTATAATATATGTATCATAATTTTGTGTGTTCCATATCTCTATTTAATAAATAAACGAAAATTCAAACAATAAAATTTATATAGACGAATCAATTGGAAATATACTTCTTCTTCTTTATTCTGTATTAAATTTTTGAACCTTATTTAACTTTTTTATGTTTAAAGAAATTTTTGATACCTCATTTTTGAACCAATATTGCAGAAATTAAAATAATTGGAAGCATAGAAATTTTCTTATAAAATAAATTAATCTTTAATAAAAAATAAGATGAAACATATAAATAATAACAAAAAAAATGTTTGCGAGTTGCTTATATTAGAATAAGAAACTTCAAAACAAATAACAGAATAGCTGAAAAATATACAGATTTAAAGTTTTTTGGCTTTTACTTTGACTTAAGCAACTATGCACATCCATAAATCTTTACTACAAAACTAGATATATTATATTCGGATTAGGCTTGAAAATAAAACGTTCACAATAACTTTCTTGTCTTTTAATATTTAAACAGCAGTCAACATTTCAAAAGAAACAGAAAACTCAAACATCCGTTGCTGACTTTTTATTTTTATTTTATTTTACATATTTGAATAGCGCGTATTTCGTGGTAGACGTAATATCTACAGAATTCACCGACCGCCATTGTATGTAAGGAATTCTCATTTTGATTTTCTGAGTTTTGAAGTAAAGCTTGAAGAGTTTTGAAAAACGATTTTCCTGCTTTATAAAGATAAACCGTGTCCTATTCTTTGTTGTACTAGAGGCTTTTCTGGCGGTCTTCCAAGATTTAGATTATTCAAGCTGTTTTCGGTCTATGAATTATTCTTCCATGTCCCTCAAGGTTCAACTGTAAAGGTATTCTAACTTCGGTGAGCTATTATGTTAGAGTCAATAGTCCGATAAATTCCAAAACATCAGAAAATGGAAGAGGCGATTATTTATACCATGTTACCATATACCATTATTTTCTCCTTAAATGTAAAAGTATTATCCATTCCATGTATTACATTAAATTCGAAAATATAAATAATTTTGTTATTTTTAAGTTAAAATAATTTTTTATCGTTAAAATCTTGGTTTTAAATTAAAAAATATATACAGTGTCTCACAAAAGTGATGGGACACTTGTGCTTTACAAAAGGAAAAAGTAATAAAATAAATAAATAATCATGTACAAATTTTTTGTGGGTGTATTTCATACTTAAATTTTGTAACAATTAATACATAACATACATTTTGTCAAAATATTAAAATAAATTTAATAAATTATACAGTCATTTAGAAAGGAGCAAAAAAAAATGGCTCACATAAGTGATGGGACACTTACTTTTCTATCAAATATTTATCCAAAAATTTTACTTTTTAAAATGTTTTAATATTTTGTTGGATTTCCTTTTACTTTTAAAACATGATTTAATCTTCTTGGGATAGATTTGACTAATTTTTCTGTGATTTCTGAAGTGATTTTAACCCATTTTTCTTGAAACACCGATTTTAATTGTTGTTTTGAAGAAATGGTGTTTTTTCGAATTTTTGATTCCAATTCTTGCCAAATATTCTCTGGGGGATTTAAGTCAGGAGATTGTGGTGGTGTTTTTATTATTTCAGGACAGTTATACAGCAGCCAGAGTCTAACGTTCAAAGCAGTGTGCTTGGGATCATTATCCTGTTAGAATTTAAAATCGTTATGAAGGTTCAATTTTCGTGCTGAAGATTTTAAATTTTGCTGTAAAATGTCGATATACTTGTACTGATCCATTATACTGTCAATAAAAACAAGATTACCGACTCCAGCGGACGACATACACCCCTATACCATAACTCCTCCTCCACCATGTTTTACTGTTGGCACCAAGTTCTCTTTACGAAATTCTTCCCTGGGTTTTCTCCACACCAAGATTCTACCGTCAGAACCAAATATATTAAATTTACTCTCATCAGCAAATATAACTTTACTCCAGAAATCAGAATTCTTATTTATGTAGGATTTTGCGAATGCCAGTCTGAGTTTTCGATTCTTTTCACTTACGAAGAATTTTTTCCTGGCTACTCTACCGTGATATCCAGTAGATCGAATTACTCTTCTAATAGTCTCAGGATTAACAATTACTCCATATAATGCTTGTAAATCAGCAGCAACTTTAGGAGCACTCATTCTTGGATTTTTTTTAATAATTCGAACGATAATTCGCTTTAATCCATTAGATAGCTTTGATGGTCGGCCAGGTCTTCTTTTATCCTGAATCATATGATTCTTTTTATATCGTTTAATGATGTTGAAAACTGTTGAATGACTCAAATTAACTGTTTTAGCAGTTTCTTCAATAGATTTTCCACGTTCAATATGCAAATTAATAATTATTTTTCGAATTTCAGGCGAAGTTTCTTTTCGTTTAGCATTCATGGCTGCACAGAGCTAAAAAACACAAAAATTCCAAAGCAATCTGGAGAGAAATACTGCAGACGATTTTATAAATTATTGCCAATTGCCTTTGAGTAAAAATAAAACCCCAAAAAATATTTTTATTGCTTATTGAAAACGATTTTTGTTGCATATCTGATGATGTCCCATCACTTATGTGAGCTAATTTTTGCTCCGTTCTAAACAATTATATTTTCATTAAATTAATATTTTAATATTTTGACAAAATGTATGTTATATATTAATTGTTACAAAATTTAAGTATGAAATACACCCACAAAAAATTTGTACATGATTATTTATTTATTTTATTACATTTTCCTTTTGTAAAGCACAAGTGTCCCATCACTTTTGTGAGACACTGTATATAGCCTGCTTTAAATAAAACTCGCATATTTTGTTTAAATTTACTGGCATTTAATAAATATCTTTTGCTTTAAATAAAACTCGCATATTTTGTTTCACATCACTGGCATTTAATAAATATCGTTTGCTTTAAATAAAACTAGCATATTTTGTTTAACTTTACTGGCATTTAATAAATATCGTCTGCTTTAAATAAAAGTCGCATATTTTGTTTAACTTTACTGGCATTTAATAAATATCGTCTGCTCCATTTTTATATCAAATAATTAAAAAATACCCAAAAGAAAGTTTTGTTTTTCTTTATATTTCTTAATTTCGGTGGAATTATATGATAAATTTTATTTAAGTGTGATTTTCAAAATTGGTTGATTACTTCAAAAAAGATATAGGAAAATCATCAGAGAATTAGAATATTTCAAAGGAGAAATATCATTTATATGATTCTATTATTTCGTTTAACTATATTTTAATATTTCTTCATTAAATGGGATTATATTAGAAATTTATTTTTAAATTTAGTGTAAAGTAGTATCTTTTCATCCTATTCACGGATCAAATCTTGATTTTGGAAATTGTTTGAAAATTCATATTTATTGTTCTTTATTAAATAAATAAATAGAAATAGGCATAAATAACTTTCTAACAGGCATAAATAGTCAAACTTTCTAATCATAGCATAAATAGAAAGTTTGGCCGACTTTTAATATGCGTTACATTTAAACTGAATAATAAAATAAAGTGCATATTAATTATTTTGCAAATTTCTATAAAAACCCTAATTACCTGATGAATGATAAAATTAAATAAAAATTATTTTAATATAAAACATAATTCTAAAAAAATTGATTAATTTTCGAAGAACTTACTTAAGCGAATTATTGAGCTGCATTCATTTTTTTTGTATTTTAGTTTTTACACAATTAAATACGTGTTTACTGAAGAAAATAAAATTATGTCATTTCACTATTTAAATCTTTTTCAGTTTTTATTGTTTGTTTAGCTTATTTATTTAGCTTCTGCTTATGAAATAAAAATATAGTTTTGAATTATTAAAATTCTCTGATTTGCAAAAATGTAATCTTGAGATAAAATATCATTAGAGATGCATTGCCTATATAGAAGCGATATATGTTGATATTGTCATCATCATTCGAATCCTTTATTTTGAAGTGGCATTGAAGTTTAATGAATACTATACCAGATCAAGTATTAACCTCGTTATCTGAAAAATGTTTAAAGTTCAGATGAACATATACTTTGTGCAGTAGTGACATTTTATATTGCGATTCTTTAGCTATTGGGCATGAAATCAAAATAGTTGGCATTTTAAATACTAACTAAAAGAAAACTAAAACGTTAAACTAAAAAATGTATCATAACAATTTTTAAAAAGTAAAGAATGAAATGTACATTTTTTCTTAAACCTTAAATTTTACTGTTGGAAAATTTGTAAAATACAATCTAAGTTTTGAATGAATTTTCAAATGTCTATTCCATAATAATTAATACCGCATCATTTTTCTAAACACAATAAATTATTCACCTAACGAATATTTTTATATCATTGGCAAGTATGACTTGAATGATAGATTTTTTTGAGTATTAAATCGCATCAATGCATGAAAAATGAATTTAAAAAAATGTAAATGATGAAGTTTAACCAAGACTGTTTTATAATAAATATGCATAGAGCTCAAAAAGTGAATAAAAATTTGTCTTGAATTTGTTTTAGATTATTGGCATTAAAAGACACCAATGATTAATCTCAACAAGCATAAAATCGTTAAATGTATATACTGTATTGAAAAATGTTAAAAATTCAATAATACAGAGATTAATGCTGACAGGATGTTTAAATGTGCTATTATTAAAATTTTGATTAAAAAAAAGCCGCTTGAATAATAAATTTTATTGTGAAAAGCGAATCACATTTTGTAGATCATCAAGAAATCAATTTATGTTTCGTTCGTGCTTTTATTATTTAAGATTAATGACTGTATAGCTACAAATCCAATAAAACAAAAAAAAACATTCAAAGACAATTTTTTCTGCTAATCGCCAAATAAAAAAAAATAGAATCAATAAAATAGAATTCTATCAATATTTTATTCCGAATTCTTGATTTTTTTTTCATTATTGTTTCCGCAAACGATATTTTCTGAGTAATCGACCAATCGAACCATTTTTTTCATTCAAATGACAGTTGGAACAGAAAAAGAATATTTTTAATACATCTGTATTTGAAAGACATGGAAAATGTGTTTAGTGTTCTTTTTTTAAAAAGTGGGGGGGGGGGGAATCTATCTATTTTTGTCCTTTTTTCCAATCTTTGTTTTTCTATCCATAAAAGTGCTATTAGAATTTCACAAATATCAATTCATCATCAAATACACTAAACTCAGTTAAATCGTTTTGTGTTTTTTATCGATGTCAGTAGATGGCGCTGCGACACCATGAATGAACAAAACGTTCCTTTTTTTTTATTTCCTTATTCTTCTGTATGACATTTCTTTTCCGGATAAAGCTATTATTGTATCTACAAATCTATTTCGCATTAATATAGAAAGAAGAACACACATTATCGTTCATAAGTGTACAATACCGGCATTTTTAGATGAAAGGCAAATGATTGTTATCAAAAAGCGGCGATCATTTGGCAACGGACCAGAAGCAAAAAAACTGAAAAAATAACATCTACAAATGGCATATTTCGAAAAGAAAAAAATGGCTCATTTATTATTATTATTTTTTTTTGCTAGGTAATATCTTCATGAAGTATTTTGTGCGGAAGATAAGAAATACTTATTAATATTATAGCGATGTCATTTATAAATATTTATAAAAAAGAAATGAGATCTTTAAATAGTATTTTATTCCTTAAAAAGATACAATTTATTATTTTTACTTTAGATAACGGATCAACAATGAGCTTAGTTTAGAAATAAATAACACTTTTTCTGTACTTAAAATAAGTGCTAAGACCAGGAAAGTATTTTTTATTGTTTATCATATTTTATATTATTAGGGAATATATTAAAATATATTTTTTATTTTAACATTCAGATATTTATATTATTTTATTTAAGGCAATCAAGGACCTTTAAAAGGATTTTTTAAATAATTTTCACTTTAGCAATTTGAAATTTTGCAGGCATTAAGAGAGTAACACTATAGGAGATGACACACAAAATTGTAAAGCATTATATTAATTTATTTATGAATTAGTGGGGATAATATAATACAATATTAGTGATAAATAATGCCAATGGAAAATGTCCCAGGAGATCTAAATTTGTTTGAAAGCACTCCAATTTTTTATTATTACTTACTCTAACACTTTTGAAACTAAATTTGGGATTAAACATGAGATTTGTGTATGAAATATCAAAATTAACCAAAATAATAACTTAAAACAACTGATTTTTGTAAAAGTATAAGTAGTTTTTAGTTATTATAAATGTTAATTTTGATTATTCAGACTTAAACTTGAAGATTAATCCCAAATTTAGTTTCAAAAAGGTTAGAGTAAATAATAATAAAAAATTGGAGTGTTTTCAAACAAATTTAGAGCGCCTGGAACATTTTCCATTGACATTATTTATCGCTACTTTATATTATATTAACCCCCCAAACTCATAAATAAATTAATATAATGCTTTAAAATTTTCTTTGTCATCTTCTATAATATTACTTTTAATTCCTTTAAAATTTCAAATTGCTAACGCGGAAATTACAAAAAATCATTTTAAAGTTCCCGGTCGCCTTAAGAGAGTATTTAAGAATTCTGTAATGAGCTGTACTTTGAAATTGATAACAATTTTTTTTTATCTTAGTAATGTACCTAAAATGTTTATTTTTTTTGGTTGTTTTGCAAATTTTTGTTTTTGATTTATATTTTATGATGATTATAGGCAACGTTATGCATTTTGTTGACTCTCTTGTTTTTTTTATTTAATTCTTATTCTATCTTTATATAATTTAATTATTTTTCTTTCTTTTAAACACATGATATTCGTAAAAATTACAAAAGAAAGAGTAATAAGAGATGGCAGTGAAATTTTCCTAAGATTATTAATTATTTAGTTTATTATTATTTAATTATTTAGTTTAAATTATCTAGTTATTTATTATTAAGATTATTTAGTTATTTATTTACACCATTTCTATCATGTCAGAACATGATCTGTTATTCGGATGGGGTTTCTGGTGTCAACAAAAATTCTTATGCGAAAAATAAAAATTTTAATCCGTAGGCGAATAATAAAAAAATTATTATCTACACGAGCATCGTCAATAAATCAGCTTTTAATAACGTGTTGCCATTGTATTTACAAAAGCTCTTATTATAAGAAATAATGTAATGACTACAGGAAATAAAACCTAGAATAATGTCATTTTGAGCTCTTGATTGTATGCAATAAAATAAATAGGAAATGTGATATTATTTTAAACAATAAATGCGAGACAAAGTTTTTTGGATCGTTTGTAATACTTAAGTTACTAATTGAATAAAACGATTAGCATCTGGGTCGACATGGGATTAATTAATTAACGAAATTGGTAAATTAAAATAATTTTTGGTTTAAATTTTAATTTAACGAAAACGAATTCACAGTGCAGACGAAACTTTAAATAAAAATACGAAAAATTATTTGGTGTTAGCAAAAATAAAAAGAAAAAAAATTAATCAGCAAATACAAATTACTTTCCAAAATTTTCATATATTTATCAATAAAAATAGTGCCATTTTTGTTAACTTATTTCATTATCTATTTAAAACATATGGGCGTCTTTCTTCCAAAAGTTCATATAATAAATCCTAAATTAAAAAAATATTTATATAAAGCTATTTTATTGAAAAGTTGCGAAGATTATATTACTATTAATATTACACCCATTTTATATATACAAAGTGATAATCTGTAGCTATTTAAAACATACATTTTATTGAAATATTCAGCTGCCATAAATACATATTCGAAGGAAATAAATCTTGCATCTAAAAAAGAAAAATTATCCCCCAAAAAACAATCCTTTTTTATAACTTTAACCGTAATCATTTCCTATATTGATTTTATTCGAGGTAGAATTACGTATGAAGTTATGAGGGCAGGTTCAAAAAACGAGTTTATGCAAAATTTTCCAATAACAAACGATTTATGGGTCATTTTTGCCCAGCTCTTTTTTTAGATGCTCGTGTTATTGATTTTCAATGTTCTGGTTTGATTAAAGTTGTTTAACCTTAGCTACGTCTTGGATTAAAACATCTTAAAAATTTTGATATTTGAAATATATCGTACATTTTAGATATACAAGAAACATTTTTTTCAATTTAAAATGGCATTGGATTTTTCTGCTCAACCAAAGTATTAATAAATATATGTACGGTAAAAAGTGATATTGTGAATATTTTAAATAAAAGGGCAAATCATCAATGTGAAAATGGTCTTTTTGTTAATGGATTTGTGATATAGCTATGATACAAATTTATTCAAAAAATTGGAAATAATTTAAAATGTGTTTTTAAGGAATGCCAATAAATAGAAATATTTGTTTTGGATCTCTAGATACTGGAAAATTCAAAGTTTTATTTAATGCATATGAATAATTTCTGAAATAAGCCTTATTTCATTAGTAATGAAAATGCAGCGGAACCCTACGAAAAATTGTTCTATATGGTTCAAAATAAGGAATTTATTACAAAAGTGGGGATTATATTATGTTTTAATTATTTAAAAGATATAAAATTTTGTAATACTACCTGAATCGATTTATTAGTTATTCTTGTTTAAATTTACAGGATATTAAAATTTATATTACAAACATTTATTGTACACTCACATATTTTATTTTATTAAAATATTTTAATGTAGTAATCATTTTCATAATCAATTCATGAAAATTCATTTAGTATTTTTAGTATTCATTTAGTATTTTAGTCATTCAACACATAAACCAATCTCAACAACGAGACTGATTTTGCTAATTTCTTTCCCTATTTTGTGTCAATGTTTGTTTGTCCTTTCATATTTACATTGCATGTAAAATTTGAAATATACTTTAATGGTACTTTCATTTAGTATGATATGATTTTTTTCATCAAATGTAGCTGAGTTTGCTAAATTAATTAACTTACTTAATTAGTTAATTGTTAAAAATATTTTACGGAATTGTTTGCCGAAGTCAACAGTTTCCTTTTATTTCCGGAAAATCCAGATATTCAATTATTTTTGCATGTAATAACAATGAGATGGAATTCGGATTTTGCACGAATAAAGTTTTTGATGTTTGGCTCATCTTATTTCCTGAAAATCCAAATTATTTCTCCTTGTAATGATTATTAAATGGAATTCGGATTTTGCACAAATAAAGTGTTTGAAGATGTTTGGTTTTTTTATTTCCTGAAAATCCAAAAATTCAATTATTTTTGCATGTAATAATTATTAAATGGAATTCCGATTTTGCACGAATAAAGTTTTTGAAGATGTTTGGCTCATTTTATTTCCAGAAAATCCAAAAACAGAGACCTTTATTATTTCTGTTTATAATAATTATTAAATGGAGTTCAGATTTTGCACGAATAAAGTTTTTGAAAATGTTTTTCTCATATTATTTCCAGAAAATTCAAAAACAAAGTCTTCTATTATTTCTGTATGTAATGAGACGGAATTTTGGATTTTGCCCGAGTAAAGTGTTTGAAGATGTTTGGCACATTTTATTTCCAGAAAATTCAAAGTCAAATTCTTCTATTATTTCTGATTGTAATAATAATGAGATTTATTCCGGATTTTGCACGAATAAAGTATTTGAAGATGTTTTTCTCATATTATTTCCAGAAAATCCAAAAACAGAGATTTCTATTATTTCTGAGCGTAAAAATTATTAAATGGAGTTCGTATTTTGCACGAATAAAGAGTTTAAAGATGTTTAGCTCATTTTATTTCCAGAAAATCCTAAGACAAAGTCTACTATTATTTCTGAATTTAAAAATGATGAGGTGGAATTCGGATTTTGTACGAATTAAGTTTCTGTAGATGTTTGGCTTATT
>JAOUZG010051295.1:2635249-2660662 GCA_026289955.1 Argiope argentata
ACACACACACACACACACACACACACACACACACACACACACACACATGACTTGTTTCGCTAGAAATATGAATTATTTTTAATTAATCCTGCTAAATCTGCTTATTTTTAATTAATACTGCTAATAAGATAGACGAGAGAGACACTCTTTTTTATTATTAGCAGATATAAATGTCTAGACAGAGTCGAAGAATCGACTTAAGACATAAATGAATGAATTGAAATTAGTTTGTTTAAAACAACTCAAACTATCCAATTTATGTAGGGCAAACAAGGAGGAGAGAGAGAAAGTGAGAAGAATAAGACAATCTTCTTTACCGCTATAGTTGTAGAGACAGAGAATAAGTAGAGACTTAAGATAGAAATGCATATGCTGTTTCAATGGATTAGAATTTTCTGAAAAATTATTTATTTATTTCTGCCATTGTTATGTCTTATATTATTGAGTACTAGCATATATCTATTATCGCAAACAATCGCTGCGCTCACACGCGCGATTAACGATATGTTTCAAACGAAAAAATAGCAATTTATTCGTATAAAATAGTGGTAATTTTTAAATAACAATTAATATATTGACGACTGATATATATATATATATATATATATATATATATATACTAGCCGCCTTTGGCGACCCGTCGGTTCGCCATTATTAATGCCGACTAAAGGGTTAAAACAATTTTTTTACATAACTTGGTCTAATAATAAGTTTTTCAGCAAAATATTTTTCAGCTTCACATTTCGATAATCATGTAATTCACTTATACTATTATGTAGGCCTTAAGCAGTCCTGATCTTTGAACTCAACATCTCTCTCTGATTTTCTAGCAGTGCACGTAAAATTCACTTATAAATTAAATTGAAAATGATGTAACTTCAATTAATATAAAGACCTCTTTACTCAATCCAAGCATGTCTTTAAATAAAACTAAGAACTGAAAGCAGAGTAGTCCGACATTTTATGTTCAATACAGAAATTGAAACATTATAATTTTTTTTATAATTTATAAGATCTCAAGGAATTATTCAGCAAAAATTTCACAGGTTAGTTGAAACCTTCAGTTTTTAATTTTATTTTTAGATGTATGTAAATGCTCTCAATAATGACATTTTTTTTTAGATTTATAGACATACATAAAAAAATTATGGTTTAAATTCCTTTGGTCTTATAGATTCATATTTGTAAAATATTTTTAATATTTCAACTTCTAAATAAATAAATAAGCATTTCTATCTTCTTCAAATCTAGCTGATTTATTCAGTTCTAAATATTGCAAGTTTAGAACAATCATCATTTTCATAATCTAGACCAATTATTCTAGAGTAACTCTGATTGGCTTCTTTGATATCTTGATAAAATGATCTAAAATCGCCAGTTTTTATCGAATAGTTATATTGAAATTTTCATAGATCGTTAAGATTTGATGATTGATTTAGCTGATTGGAATGCCACTTTTTTTTATTTAAGGACTTATTCTCTCAAGAATATTTTGTTAAATACGATTCTCAGAGCAGATGATATAAGTAAAAATTTAATTCATTATAATTTTTTACCTCAATATACTAATTATATATTTCACTTAGAACAGTTGCTAAGAGATTTATGTTTTAAGTTCGTTTAAGATTTCTTGTTTTTAAATAATTAATCTCGCTTTAAGAAGATTATCGTTTGGTGCTTTTCTAAAAATTCTTTTTCAGTTTTAACTGTCGCATATTGTAATATATTTTTACTTTGTATTTTTATTTACTTTAATTCTTTAAAATGGAATTGTTAATTTTGATATTGCAAACGATCATGAAAATTTTTCTCTTGCCTTTATTGTTTAAAAAATATCAGATTTCCTGTTTATTTCATTTCACATAATCACGTGATGAAAATTGAATTTTTCTGTTTTATTTTTGGTAGTAATTAACTTTTTTTTAAACCAGAACTTCTGAAAATGTGATGGCAACATTTTATTAAAAGCTGATTTTTTTGAGATCCTCGAGAAGATAAAATTTTAATTTTTATTTTATGCGAAATAAATTGTTGAAAAAAATACGATTCAATTAAATGTTTAAAAATTCATTAAAAATAGAGCTTTAATTCGAAGGTCAAAACATTAATATCATTGAAAAGCTATTTTTTGCGCTTTAACTTGATGCAAAAATCAATTTTGTTCTAAAATATTTTCGGAAGTTATAGCGAAAAAACGTTAAAATTTGACTTATTTTTTAATTAATAAAAATTTTAATTAAAAATTCCAAAAAGGGCTCCGAGGTGTATGTTCCCGGCATCCAAGGTATACATATACCAAATTTGGTAGCTGTAGGTCGAACGGTCTGGCCTGTACAACGCCAATACACACACACACACATTGTGCTTTATTATACGCTAGCCCCCTTTGGCGACCAGTCAGTTCGCCAATATTAATGCCGACTAAAGGGTTAAATCATTTTTTATTATGTAGGCTTTAAGCAGCCCTATCTTTAAACTCAACATCTCTCTCTGATTTTCTATCAGTACACGTAAAATTCAGAATTAAATTAACGTGGAAATGATGAAACTTCGATTAATATAAAGACCTCTTTACTCAATCCAAGCATGTCTTTAAATAAAACTAAGAACTGAAAGCAGAATAGTTCGACATTGAAGTTTTATGTTCAATACAGAAATTGAAACGCTATAATTTTTTTTTTATAATTTATAAGATCTCAAGGAATTATTCAGCAAAAATTCCACAGGTTAATTGAAACCTTCAGTTTTTAATTTTATTTTTAGATGTATGTAAATGCTCTCAATAATAGCATTTTTTAGGTTTATAAATATATTTCAAAAAATTATGGTTTAATATCCTTTGATCATATAGATTCGTATTTGTAAAATATTCTTAATATTTCAACTTCTAAATAAATAAATAAGCATTTCTATCTTCTTGAAATCTGGCTGATTTATTCAGTTCTGAATATCGCAAGTTTAGAAAAATTATCATTATCATAATCTAGACCAATTATTCTAGAGTAACTCTGATTTGCTTCTCTGATATCTTGATATAATGATCTAAACTCGCCAGTTTATATCGCATAGTTATATTGAAATTTTCATAGATCGTTAAGATTTGATGATTGATTTAGTTGATTGGAATACCACTTTTTTATTTAAGGACTTATTGTCTCAAAAATATTTTGTTAAATATGATTCACAGAGCAGATGATGCATGTTAAAATTTAATTAATCAGCATTTTTTCCCTCAATCTACTAATTATATATTTCACTTGGACCAATTGTTAAGAGATTTGTGTCCCTCCCCAAAAAATTAAGAAATTAGATGTTGCGCTCCGATTACAGAAGATGCCTTGTAGATGTTAAGCCATATTTGCCTTAAATGAAATTGTTTAATTGGAATAGTAATATATGTATAGTAAAATATCATAGAAAACGTTTCTATCCATATATTTTCCAAAAATATCATGTTTCATATTTGTCTCATTTTATACAGACACGTGCCGAAAATGACATTTTTATATGTTTAATTTGGAATGATAGTTGATTTATTTTTTCTCGAGAGAGAACATGATATTGTTTTGGTATAAAGTTTTGATGTCTCCGAAATATGCGGATAAAAATAGTTTTATATGCTTTTAGAAATTTTGCATTGTTAATTTTTACGTATGCTTGTTTGAAAGAAGATGCGTTTTTGAATAGATGACCTACTTTTACCAGTACAGCTTTAATATTATGTTACTTCGTTGAAAGAAGATGCCTTTTTATTTCGCATGATTCATTAAAATGCGGAGATAAATTACAATCACGAAGGCGAATTCTTTGATTTGCACAAAATATCTTCTTTACATAAGTAAAAGTAACAATTCAAAACATGTCTTTTTGTTTTAAAAATTAAAAAAAAAGAATGCAAAAATATTTTACTACTACAGATCATCAATTGCTTTTTGTTCGTCGTCTCTTTGAAATGACGTCATTTCCAAAGTTCGTTTAAGATTTCTTGCTTTTAAATAATTAATCTCGCTCTCAGAAGATTATTGTTTGGTGCTTTTCTAAAAATTCTTTTTCAGCTTTAACTGTCGCACTTTTGTAATATATTTTTACGTTGTATTTTTATTTAATTAATTCTTTAATGGAATTATTAATTTTGATATTGAAAACGATCAAGAAAAGTTTTCTCTTGCATTTACGTTTTAAAAAATATCACATTTCCTATTTGTTTCATTTCATATAATTAGGGGACGAAAAATGTATTTTTCTGTTTTATTTTTGATAGTAATTAACTTTTTTTAAAATAAGAACTTCTGAAAATGTATGGCAACATTTTATTAAAAGCTGATTATGTTTTTTTGAGATTCTAGAGAAGATAAAATTTTATATTTATTTATTTATTGTGTGAAATAAATTGTTGAAAAAAAAACAATTAAAATTAATATTTAAATATTCATTAAAATCATCATTCATTTTAATTCGAAGGTCAAAACATTAGTATCATTTAAAAGCTAAATTTTTAAGCTTTGACTTAATGCAAAAATCATTTTTGTGCTGTAATATTATCAGAAGTTATAGTGAAAAAATGTTAAAATTTGGCTTATTTATAATTAATTAAAATTTTAATTAAAAATTCAAAAAAAGGGCCCGAGGTGCGTATTACCGGCACCCAATGTATACATATACCAAATTTGGTAGCTGTAGGTCGAACGGTCTGGCCTGTACAGCGCCAACACACACACTCACGCACACACATACATCGTACTTTATTATAAGTAAAGATAAAGATAAAGCAATCGCATCATCCGTAATCCGAAATCTAAAAACTGTAACAATTTTCAGTATCGCATTTCTCCTTCTTTCTTGATTCATATAGAAAAAAAACCCTCGCGTTTCTGACCTTTGAGACGATTTTTTGCGCTCGTTATATATGGTAAGACATTTGATGACGGAGCTTTTTTCTCGAATAGAAAGTTCGATGCTTGAAAGTTTCAAGTCCTTATAACTCCAACAGTATCCTATTCCTTATGCAGCTGGATCAGAAAAGGAAGTATATAAAAATATAGTAAACGAGAAAGTTGAAATATTTCAAATTGTTATTTTTAAAGGTCACAGTGATTTGTAATATTATTTTGATATAAATGCTTTATTTTTATTCTGGATAATGCACTTCCATCTTTCATTTATTAGGTGATATCGTTAGCTCAGTATTATTTATATGCTAAAAGAAGAATAATTATAAATATTTTCAGACCATTAATTAATAATTAAAAAAAGAAAAGAAAACATTAAAAAGTGTTTTTGTTAAGTACTTTTTGAAGGGAAATTTTTATAAAATGTGAATATCCTTCTAGGGGGGGGGGAGATGCCTCGAAAAGAGGAAGATATGCTTCCGGTCTGTGGGTTGGTTCTCGCCACATTGGAGGATACACAAAAAGTTGGAGTATTGTTCCTTCCAACGATGACGAAACGTACTTCCTTAGGGAAGGTCTGTGCCGTGACCGGTGAGTACAATCCTAAAGACAATCAGTTATCGCCAGTGTTGCTATGGTGGTCGTCTGGTCGTACATTGTTATCCATATAGTTAACCATATGTTAACCATATATCGGAGAGTTTGTGATATGACTTCTATAATGTGGATTATATATTGTATATTTTCGTTCAATAAATGTACACTTGATAAATATGCATATTCTAAATTTTTATACAATCTTTCCGTTCTGTTATTCATACTTATAAAATATATTTGGTGTATTATTATTAAAAAAAGTTTTTACTAAGCTATTTTAGAAATTATCTCATTTATAGTGATTTGAATATAATTGTTTTAGATGATTTCGGATCCTTTTAGCTGCTGATTTAAATAAGATAATATAATCAATGACCTTCTTGAGGGGGTCTTTGAGTGGTCTAAAATAATAAATATTACAGTGAATTTATCCAAAGCGTCATAAACAAGTCAGTAATAATCCCAGAGTAATATAAAGTTTTTGTTTAAATTTCTAATAAATTATGAATAATATGAAAAATTACATTAAAGTAAGTACTAATTTGATCTGTAATTTTATATATTTTATATTTATTACAAGAATGAACTTAGTATATAATTATTCATATTATATAAAGTATACTTATCTATTTGTAATCTATCCTAAAATATACAAAAGGAAATATAATGATCAAATTTACAAAAATGAACTATAGTGATCAAAATGTAAAAATTGAATTATGATGTACAAAAATGAAAAAAAAAAATCAATTTTTATGACTTTAGATAAACGAAAATTGATTCACTGCTTTCAGAAATATATTTATAGCCAATTATGGGGAATTTGTTTATGGTTTATTCATTTTACAATGTAAAAAACATATAGCAATATATTTATAACCTCTTATGGGGAATTTGTTTAGGAATTATTCATTTTACAATTTTAAAATCATTTTAAAAACATTTAGTAATATATTTATGGCTTCTTATGGATAATTTGTTTATGGATAATTTATTTTACAATTTTAAAAACATTTAGTAATATATTTATGGCCTTTTACGGGATATTTGTTTCAGGATTATTCATTTTACAATCTTAAAATCGTTAAAAAAATTTAGCAATCGTTAAAAAAAATTAGCTGAAGGATCATTTGTCTTCCATTTATTAAAAAATTTTCCATTCATAAAATGCAAATCTGTTTTTTAAGTTTTTAAATATTTTTTATAATTATATTATGATGAATTTAATATCTATCAATCATGAAATCTGTTTTATTTATTTTATGTTTTGTTCATGAAAGTATATCAGACGATAAAAGTTTATATCTATTCAAAACAAATCTCAACAATTATATACAACTAGCCGCCTTTGGCGACCAGTCGGTTCGCCAGTATTAATGCTCACAAAGATTTTCATATAATATTTTATGTAGCTGTGTCTCATAACAGGTTTTTCATCAAAATATTTTTAAACCAAACAAATTTTGATAATCATATAATTCATTTAGAGTATTATTTAGTATTATTTTCTTCAGATGATCTGTTCACTGTACTACTCATCTTTCTATCCGAGCACTGATTGTCCCGGAATTGATATTTTACTTAAATGGTGGAGAGAAAGGTCTGAAATTCTACGTTTTTATAGAATAATGAGATTTAAATTTTTATAAATGTAAACACACTAAACAATAAAGACACAATTGGTTTTCAAGAGATGCGAAAGCTTAAAAACAGCTTGGAAAATGCCGCGCACAGAGGAAATAATATTGAAACACACGCATCCTTCTTTTCTTCTTCTTTTTTCTATCCTTTTTTTCTTCGCTACTTTTGTTTCTACAAACCCTATTTTCCCTTCGTTATTCTTTTTTTTTCTTCCCTGCCCAAATTTTATTTTGAGTAGGCATAGATTAAATATTCATACAGACTAATTATAAAAGCAGCTATTTTTTTTCTTTTTTAAACATGCCGTGATCTATAAATGAAAACCTACTGACTCCGCGTATTTCTTTCTAAACAAATCATGATTTATTACTTCCTGCTATCTCACTCAGTTGGTGTGGGGGAAGGAAATGAAGATCTTTGGCGGGAAAGCAAGAAAAGTGTCGTTTTAACTATTTTCAGCGCAGTTTTTTTTTCTTTTTTTCTCTCCATAAGAACCATCCTCGTGTCTTAACGAAAATATTTTTAAAAAATCAGCCGAATTGGTCTAACCGTTCTCCAGTTTGGCGCTTAGCAACGCATTTCGAGAAACATTTTTATTAATATAGATTAGATCACTTTTATAAAAGTTGTTTATGCAACTGAAACATATATTCAAAACATGAAATATGGCGACAGAAATAACTTTCGTTTCTGAATTCCGAGGTAAAAATATTTTTGAAAGCCTTAGACTTTTTTCTCCAATTTTAAGACCAACCGGACACATCTTCCGATAAAGTTATTTTTTATGTCAACTCCGTTACCGAGTGAGGTGGGTTCCTCAACACCTTACAAAAATGAATTCCTTCTTCATCCAAAAGGATTCATTTTTCCCTAGAGGGAAAAAAGTTGAAAAACACCTCACTACTTTCGGTTTGGAATTTTATTTACTTGAGATATGCATAAGCATATACTTCTTTCTTAATAGAAATGTGCTCTCTGTGAATTATTCGGTGTATTCTGTGAACCACAACCACAATATTATGGATGTTAGACAGGGTTTTTAGCCTTAGATCTATATTTATCTTTAGAGATAACTTATTTTAACAAAGGTATGTCTGAAATTTTCAGGATATTTTTACTTCTTTGTGTTGACTTGGAGGTGATGTTAAAATCTACGAAAACTATACTAGAAATATGGAAAAATACATTGGAATTTAGCTAAGTATTAAAATTTTCATTTGGATGCTAATAATTTATCGTTATTTATTATTTATATTTAAAAAGGATTATAAAGATATTTCTTAAAATTCTGAGGTAAGGTTTTTTTATTCATAGTTATGACTATTTAAAATATTTCAAAAGTTTTGAAGTTCCTTTAAATGTATATTTAGTCGGAATTTTTCAAAGAGCTTAAATCGATATATTAATCGATTCTCGCTTTAATCAATATCTCAATACTTCAACACAATGTCCTGATGGCAGCTGGAATAATCTAGAATTTTCACTGATATTTCTTAAACACAATATTATTATTTTCATTTAACAATTTTATATTTATCCAACAGGTTTCAATAACACTTATTATCAGTATAACAGGACCACAACTAATAAAACTATCTATATATCTTTCGACTTAACGGTTGCTTCTTATGCAGATTTGATATTCTATATAAGTGAATCAGTAAAAATGGTATAAACGGGAAAATTGAAATTACTTTTATTTGTTTCTTTTGTTGATAAAACACTGTTGTTTTTGTTACCAATGGAGCTTGCTATTGACAAGTGCGTTGGCTGTTGTCAAGATTTTAACCCTTTATCTACTGAATTTTGCTGCCATCAATTTTCCAACTTCATTTTTTCACCAGTAGTTAAGTTTCCTTGCAGAACAATCCCAGAGAACCCAAGAGAAAAATTTTAATTAATAGAAATATCTTAATTAATTTCATTATTAATTAAATATTTTTCATTTCTACTTTTAGCTTATATTTTCTTGCTGTTTGGGTTACATTCACCATGTTTTTTTTAATGTCATCGGCAAAAATAGTCATATTACGAAAATATAATCCAGATTTAATGAAACTTATACCTTCAGTAGATAAAGGGTTAAGCCGAATGGGTGTCTCTTGTTTTTGAAGTAGTGCCAACTTGGGCCAAGAGCACGACTTAGATGTACACTCATCTCAGCCGCTTCCCTTTATACAGGGGAGCACATTCATACACCTCATAGATAGTACATAAAAGAACAACCACGCCCAAACCGGGAATCGAATCCAGATCATGAGAAAGACGCGCTACCTCTGTGCCATGACGCTGGCGATAACACTTTGTATCTGATAAACCTATGCGTAAAATAAATAATTTTACAAATCTGTTACTTTGCTACTCAGTACAGTTAGTTCAATTTGGAAGAATTCAGGAAAATAAATGCCTTTGTGGAGGAATCGGTACTGTTTACCACTATTTAAAGGAATGCACTGAAACATAGAAAACACCTCCAAGTTGAAAACAATGATTTGAGTTCAGTACTGATGGTACCAAGTAATCTTTGGACTCTGATAGACATGATGTCTGAAATTGTCAGTTTTTTTACCAGCTGTTTGAAAGTTTGTAGAGGAGGAGGTGGTCAGTATTTGACCACTTTGGAACCAATTATCTTGAATAAAATATCAATTTGACAGATTCGACCAATGTAAGGATGGATATTGCCACAGTCCACAGTCGGTCACAACAAATCCAGTCGATACTGCTGCGTTCAGTGGTGGCGGGGTGGTCGACTGTACACCAGAAGTATGGTTAGTATAAGCACTGGAAAGCCCGTTCTACGATCATTTCAGTCGGATGCCGAATAAGTGATTTCAAAGGTTGAGAACACCCTTGATGCCGAAAATATTTCTGAAATATTTTTTTAATACATTAGCATCATCATTTTAATATAGGAACTATTTTTTTCAAAACCCTGCTGGGCATAAAGATAAGAATAATATTGAAATTTTATACGAAAGTTATATGCAATTCTTTGCCTTTCGATATAATTGCTGCCTTGTTTCAAACCTTTGTCATATCGCTTTCGATTCCCTCTTCCTATTCCCCTGTATACAGGTATTGACGTTCCTTTGAAGTTCCTTAATCGCCTGTTGATAAGAGTTTTGCATTTATTCTGGTCTTCCCTTCAGGGAAGGGAGGAAAATAACTCGGCTGTAAGCCACGTTCTCCATGTAGGGAACGAAGAGAGCATGACAACCCTAACAGTTGGTCTTGCTTTATGTGTTGATCAGTCTTTTGAAATAAATGGAGAATACTGAAATCCTAGAAAACGAGCTAATCGATCTTCATAGTAAAATTAGGGAAGGTAATTATTGAGTTATTCCCGCTCCATATTCTTTCTTTAAAAGAAACTAAGATTAATAAGGTGCCTCAAAGAAACACTGAGACTTACCGCATAATATTGTTAGCCACGCTTCCATAGAAGACGTTTAATAAAAAGGACAAAGTATGTAGGATCCATATAAAGGACAAATGCACGATTCTGCGAGGTGAATATGTTGAAGAATAATAATGATTATACATGGCGTTTGGTAATAGCTTTTTTTTTGTTTTCTATCCTTTATTGATCCTGGTCCAATTTATTTGTACTTTTGGACATCCTCTTTATGTGCACAGCTGACCACCCAGGCACCATTAAACAAAATAGTATCTACGTAAATTGTTGTGGTCGACATTTATCTTTAACATAGTCCATCCATAACAATGACCAATTAATCAAACTGACATAATTTTCAAAGGCAACTGTCCCCTAACAACAAAATGGCCAATGTTGACTTTGCTCCTCTTTTTACCGTACATTTATTTAATACTTTCAAACGGCCGGTACCCTACAATTTTTAACATAATACCCTTCAGAGTTTCAAAATTATCTGGTGCCATCATTGCTGTACTTGATCCATTATTTTCACCTTTCAGAATCTTTATTCCTTCCAAGATCCAGCTTTTTAAACAATGGTGAACAGTACCGATTCTTCCCATAAATGAATTTATTTTCTTGCATTTTTCCAATTATGCGAATATAACTTGTTGTAGCCGACTGTTGTCTTTACCATAGTCCATCCATAATACTGACTAATTTATAATATTGACATCCTTTTCAAAGGCAATTGTACCCTAACCACAAAGTGGTCAATGCTAACTTTGCTCCTCATTTTACTGTGCATTTACTTAATACTTTCAAACGGCAGGTAAAAAACCTCCGACAATTTTTAACATAATATCCTTCAGAATTTTTAGATGATGTAGTACCATCATTGCTGTATTTGCGCCATTATTTTTAGCTTTCTGAATCTTTCTTCCATCCAAGATCCATTTTTTAAACAATGGTGAACAGTACCGATTCTTCCCATAGATGAATTTATTTTCTTGCATTTTTCCAAATATGTGGATATAATTTGTTGTAGCCGACTGTTGTCTTTACCATAGTCCATCTATAATACTGACCAGAATATTGACACCATTTTCAAAGATGATTGGTCCCTAACCACAAAGTGGTCAATGTTAATTTTGCTCCTCATTTTACTGTGCATTTACTTAATACTTTCAAATGGCCGGTAAAAAAAACCCGAAATTTTTTAACATAATATCCTTCAGAGTTTGAAGAATATCTGGTACCATCATTGCTTCACTTGAGCCATTATTTCAGCTTTACTGAATCTTTCTTCCTTCCAAGATCCATTTTTTAAAACAATGGTGAACAGTACCGATTCCCCCATAGGTGAATTTATTTTCTTGCATTTTTCCAAATATGTGAATCTCTCGTAACGCATTAAAATGCCTGAAATACACCATGTCCTGTTGTTTTGGCCCATCGATACTCAAAGAAAAGAAAATTTATTTTATTTTCCTAATTATATATTTAAAAAAAACTTTCGTTTCTCGTAACTATATATTTAAATACCAGCAATATTCATAATATTAAAAAATCATACTCTTCTGTTCCTTTTTTTTCTTTCTTTTGCCTCTTCTGTATAAAAAAATCCTATTTCTGACTTTTTAGAGCAACTCTACTTCTTGTTATAAAAGATAAAATCTTTCAACGACTGCGCTTTTTTTTCTTAAAGGAGAAAGTATGATTGTTAAAAGTTTGAAGTTCAGGTAACTGTGACTGTATATCGAGCTATAGCAGGCGGAATGTCGAAAAAGGAAAAGTAAGAGAGAGAGAGAGAGAGTGAAAAAAAGTCGAAATAGTTTGCGAATGCTGTCATTAAAGACATGCAACTGAAAATTTCTTCTTTCCCAATATTTATAATATTGATATCATAAAATATGGTTTTACTTAGCAAAGTTTAATAAATATGAATATTAACACTTAGTACTCCGCATGTTGATTCAATTTCAATGTACCAATAAATACATTTTGAAAATAAAATTTGAAAATTTTTATTCTGTTGCCTATTTAGCTTACGCTATTTATTTTTTTATCAAGGAATTTATATCGTCTTTTATTTAAGAATCGATGGCCCATTACTATTAACATAAGCCAAATATATCATATTTTTGTTTCACATTTAATGAATATCTATAAATCTTCTAATGTCAATGTCAATATTTGGTTAACCTAAAATGTAAAGTAATTGAGAAGTTATGGAAATAGTATAGTAATTCTTCTTGAAATTATGTACAGATTTAATAAGTCACATTACTATTCCACTGTTATACTGAACGCACCCATATTTTCATTTAGTTTCATTGTATTGTTATAGATGGCACCGTGGTCTCTACTATTTCAATATGATGAGTCACATGACCATAAGTTTTTGTAAAAAGCGAGTTGTTGGCCTTCGCGCTTGTTCTATCTCTCTTTCTCGTGAGGAGAGTTCTTCCTCCGTAACGATGAGTGTTTAATAATCTTACACTTCGACGGTAGCTAGCCCTGCTATTGCTGCAAACATTGTGTTAGGCTTTGCACTTTGGTGCCATTTCAGTATTTTAATTTCTAACTTAAATTTAATTAACTTTTCCTGCCTGAATTGTTAATTTTCTGTAAATTTTGTTTACTATAAATAAAGTAACTGTTTTTTTTAAATTAAATGTTACTTTTTTTCTTAATCAATGTACTAGACACTGATCCTAAAGGAATTGAAGGGTTCTT
Organism: Argiope argentata; assembly: GCA_026289955.1. Taxonomy (NCBI): domain Eukaryota; kingdom Metazoa; phylum Arthropoda; class Arachnida; order Araneae; family Araneidae; genus Argiope; species Argiope argentata. The sequence continues at coordinate 2,648,495 of JAOUZG010051295.1, forward strand.
TTGTCTCATCCAATCATAAATAAATTTGAATTTTTTAAAATATTTAATAAAACTTTAACCAGGTTTATAAAAAATTATCCTGAAATTTCAACTAATAAAATATAATATCTAATAATATAAGCAATTTTGTGGAACACATGTAGATTGGTTCATTTCCATTATCATTTATATAATACTAAATTAACTAACTAAAAATTTACTATGCGGAATTAACTTTTATAACAAAAAAATTAATTACTACTAATTATAACCAACACATATACTTACTACTAAATATAACTAAAAAATTTACTTACTACTAACTATAATTAAAACATTTACTTACTACTAACTATAATTAAAACATTTACTTACTACTAACTATAACTCAAACATTTACTATACTAATATAACATTTACAATAAAATATTTACTCATTAATAGCTATAACTAAAATATTTACTTACTACTAACTATAACTAAAGGCTTTACCGTACTAATATTTACAATAAAATATGCATTTACCATTAACTGTAACTAAATTATTTACTATACTAATGTAACATTTGCAATAAAACATTTACTTACAGCTAACTAAGCATCTACTTTAGTAATATAAAATTTACAATAAAACATTTAACTACGTCTAAATATAACTAAAACATCTACTACACTAAAATAAGATTTACAATAAAACATTTAGTTACTACTAGCTATAAAAATGTCTATACTAACATAAAATTTACAATAAAATATAAACGATATTAATTTAAATTTTAATATAAAACATTTAAAAACTACTAATTATAACTAAAACATCTACTATTCTAATATAACAATTACAATAAACATTTACTTACTACAAACAATAATTAAAACATTTAAAATTTTGTTTCTTTTTTTAAAGTAAATTTCGATCTGGCATTTATAAGTATTGAAATCTTCGTCTTAGGGAAAGTATGTAATATTTTGTAAAATGGTGTAATTTCATCGGGTTTTTTTTACATGGAAGGACATTTACCGAAATGTTTCAAATGATTATGTCAGTATGCGTCTAGCTGGAAATCAAACAGAAACATCTTGAATAAAATCGATAAATTTACTTATAAATTCCATAAAAGTATAAAACCATTACAAAATAAAATAATGAAAGTTACAGTAGAAAAATAAAATCTTGAAATAAATAAAACTTTGAGTATCGCTTATAAATCTGATTTTTTAAAAGAACAATGAATATTATAATGATAAAGAAATAAATTTCACATTTTATTAATTATATATTCAAAATATATACTTAAAACTTAATTATTTACATTTCTTAAAATATTAATAAAAAATAGTAGTATTTTAAACATTTTTAATACCTGTCTACATTGTTTCAGAAAATGTTTGCTAAGATTATGAAATTGGCGTATTTCAATATAACAGAAAAGGCTGTTGAAATTTTCTGAAAACACTGAATCTTGTATTTATTTTTTATAGAAATTTTCTTAAAGTAATAAAAAAGAGAATGATATTATAAATTTACACTTACCTTAAACTTGAAATGAAAAGCGACGGTTACACTTGGAATTTAATTATATCAATACGTATAACTTAAAGTAAAATTATTAACCAAATATGCAATTCCAAATTAAAAATTAAGTTATTAATAATAATATAATTAAAGGTTCTTATTCATTGATACTACAAATAAGACGTAAGTTTCTTGAGTCCAAACAAATCAGTCAAACAGTCAAAATCTCATTTTTAAAATGGAATATTTTACCACCTTCAAACGTATTGTAGATATTAATCTATGCATTAATTAAAAATTATCTTATATTTGAACTTGTAATTAATAGGATTAAAAAAAATCATGATATTCTTAAATCTCTGCTTTGCCGTATGAATTCTAAGTTGCTTTTAAATAACAACAAATTCCTCATTAGAAAGCATCGTATAACTGACAGTTTATATAAGAAGGTATGGAAAAATAATTATTTCAAATTGAACTTAATATAATAAATAAATATGTTACAGAAAAGTTTATTGTGTATTTAGTGTGAAAATATTTAAATAGGTTATTCAATATGAATTTAATTTATTTAACTTTTTCAGAATTTTTCTATAATATTATGCAATGCTATACTGAATAAATATTTTTTCATTTGAAAAAAATCCAGAGAGTAAATTAGAGAAGTGAGAACAATTCGTTTCCCCCAAGAACAAACGATATTGTTGCAAACAAACAAAGTGAATTCCAGGAAAGAAAAAAAATATTACATTTGTTCCAGTGAAAATAAAACCAAACGAAAAGTTTTTTTTTATTTACTATGATGCCACTGCTATTCTCCTAATTCCTTTTGTTCCAAAAGTATATCTTTAACAAAAACTTGTCAACCGGATCGTTTTCACATTTCTCTAGGGAAGTAAAACACTTAACCTGATCAGATTTAATTAATTATAGGTTTATTGATTTCTTTGTTTTCATTGAAAAAAAAAAACACAATAAAGTTGTTAGAAAACGACTTTAAAAATGTTTTATCGTTTCTATTACCAATACTCAAAGGAAATTCTTCCCTTTCTCGTTGCCATGGAAACTATGCAAACGACTTTCATCTGCTGTTTGTGAACTTGGAATTTGAGCTTTGCACTTTTTTAAAAATAAATCTCTTTTTAGATTCATTTACTAAAATAATAGTTTTAGATTTGAATTATAGAATTTAGAAAATTAAGATTTTGGCATGTTTTTATACTAATGAAATAAATTAGTACAGTATTAGAATTTTTAAATGATTTCCAGATATCAAAAGAAGAAGTTTAATATTTTTAGCTTCATTTGTAAAACATAGGAAAAAGCTGATAAAAAAACTGTTTGATTTGATTTGGAGAAGTTGATATTTTCTATTGATTATTGTAATTAAATATTTGAAAACTAAGCATATTTCGCAGGACTATATTCGTTAAATTTTGAAAACTTGTAATAATGCATGATATGAATACAATATAGAATAATTTAATTGTTTATTTCATTTAAATTAAAATCAAATCATTTTTAATCGATTAAATATTTAGATTTTTATATAAGAGTTAAAATATTTTAGATAATTATAAAAGTCTTATAAGCATAACAAAAAATTGTTGATATTTTTAGATTATTTAGATTTTAGATAAATTAGAGAAGCAAGTAAACAATTTAAATGTTCTTCATTTATTGTTTGATTAACATCAAATATGTTTCTTTGCAAATATATGTTGAAATAATTTTGTTATATCAATGCTTATTTGTTTTTGAATATAACAGAATAAAATAATATTGTCCTCCAAATTATGGGAAATTGATTAAATTTCAAATAATTTATTTTACTGGCAAACAAATACATAAAAAACTTTTAATTTAAAAGAGAATATAGAAATTCTATTTAAAAATAATTAATATGATTTTTTTTTCAAATATTTAATTATTTATAAATTTAAAGAAATACTTATGAATCAAAACCAACAAGGAAAAGCCATGAATAATAAGATTATTTTTAAAAAATCACAGGATAGAGTTTTTGCAGATTAAATAACTGAACTACTGATTAATTTGACAGATATAGCCTGGTAGTGTTGAATTCGCATCCCTTGGGTTGCGAGTTCGAACCTGCCAGCCGAAGACGCGCCGTGTGTATGGTTTCTGACAAACATTAAATCAGTCGTGGTCACGAAGTCCTCCTAGTCGAGAGTAATATCAACAGGGGGTACTGGGTCACAGGTGATCGTTCTCTATTTCAGATCTAAATTACGATCTGTGGATGAATGAAGGAAAGGCATGAATAAAATCCGCTCCGTAAAAGTTGCTTGTGACATATGTGAGTTAGAAGTCAGACTTGCGCCCTCAGGTGCTTGGGGGCCCATACCCTCAAAGGCTATCTCTCGGGGCGCACCTTGTAATTGGGGATGAGATGCTTCCGATATAGTGGTTGGATCTCGCCAACCTGGTGGGTACACTAATAAGTGGGGCTTAGATTCCTCCTATCGATGATCGGAAGCGCTTCCTTTGGGGGATGTTGTACCGCGGCCGGTGATGGCCATTAGTACTCAAACACAGTTCTCGCTAATTGCTATTGCGGCGGTCCGGTCATTCAGTGCTGATGGTTAATCCGTGTGCCTTCGTGGTGGGTCGGAAAGTCTATTCTATGACTTACCCACAGAAACTACTGCACCCCTCATTCTGTTGTAAAGCGGAACAGGGAAGCAACAACAACAACTGATTGATGAATTATTATTAAACCTGTAACCATTGCAATCGCTGGGTCCAAGATATTTAAATTTTCTTTTTAATATAATTTCAATTCACAAATAATCATTTTAATTTGTCAAAGGTTTTATAAATATTTTCCGATCCATCTTTACGAGTTTATATCCCTCTTTTAAATCTCCTCTTCTTTTGTACTGGATAAAAGGTAACCATACAAGATATGTAAAAATATGAAGAATGAATCCATCATAAAAAGTTATCAAATTTTTTTATTAGATTGCGTGTCGCTGTTTAGGGAAAAATCTAAGTCTTATTTTATGATCTAAAATAAATCAGAATAGTTTAAATTCTGAAACAACTTTTTTATAAAACAAAATAAGATATAACTATAGGTACAGAAGTTACTGTAATATACATTACATGAAAATGAAAATGAAAGTAGGGATATTTCAGTTGATGAATTATTTTATAACATATTTTACTGACACTTTCTTCAAAAATAATATTTAAAATGCTCACATTGATACTTTACCTCTGCAGTTGTTTCCTACTCCTTGCAGAAAACTCTAAAAAAATATTTGAAATTAATCATCCTTATTTCTGGTATACTAATATGATTTAATGTTTGACCATTTTTTAAAAGAAAAACTAAATAAATATTTCACTGTAAATGCTTCTCAAAATATGTTATACCTGAAAAAAAAATCCTATGAAATTTAATGAAATTCAGTCTATAATTCCGGAAAGTTTTGAGATTGTAATATATCCTATATTTTAAGATAATTTTATTTAATTTCATGCAATTACTTTTTGTCTAAAACGTACAGTAATTTTGATGAAAAATCATTGAATAAAAATTTAAACGCTCTAAAAATTTACATTAAAACAATTTTATCCTCTCATGCAGTATTCAAAAGATTTTGAGAATCATGAATGTGCACTATTTGGATATTTACTTCGCCAAACATCTTTGCATCTTTCATACGATTTGCATTCAAAACAAGCCTCAAACAGCCCGATTCTCTGATTGCGTGATAAACTCATTTCACAATGCCGAACAAAATAACATAAACTTCATTCTCATACAACTTGAGCCCGATTAAAATCAAACGATAAAAACTAAAGAATTTATGCAATGGTTAGCAGACGATAAAATTTAATATACTTGAAAAAAATCATGGACAGTGATTTTTTAGATTTGGAGAACGGGAACTTTTAATTGGAGTGCGGGAATACTTCAATTTGGAGTAAAGGACCAATAAAGAAGTCACGTGATTGTTTAAAACCGGCGTAATCTGGTGAGAACCTTACATTAATTGTTACTTTACATTACATTACCTGTCAGAGGTCTTAAAAAGTGCCATAAGTAATAATAACAACGACAATTCATTTTTGATTATTTGTAAATTATTATCAAAGCTCAAATTCTACCCTTTGTAAAGGTATTGAATTGAATTTTAAACTTGTATTAGTAGAAATGGCGGTATAAAAAATAAATACCAAAAAATCTACAATTTACTTTGAAATAAAATGCAGAATAAGTCTAAAAAATCATAAGATTCTATGAAACAAAATATATTTCGTAATTAATTTTATCTATATGCATATTTTTTCATTTTGTACCATTTCTTTTTACATTTACAAATTTATTTAACATTTTTAAATAATCCACACAATTTCAAAAGAAAGAAAACGAATTCTGCTTCGAGAAAAAAACAACTACAACTCTTTTAGCAGAATTATTGCGCAGAAATGTTCCACATTAATAAGTCGTTTGGCGTTTATCATCGGTTAACTCGGCAATTACCGCTTTTATTTTGCTCTTGAATATTTAATTTTGAAGATTACGTGCACGCTAAGATGGTAATGGGCCAGAACCAAGGTAATTTTCCTTCTCGTGACTCTAATATACTAATAAGCCCTCTTCTAATATTACCACCAAGAAATTTAATTTTAATTAGTAGGATTTATACCTACATAAACATCGCATTAATGTGGTTTTCCTTTCTTTAAAGAATATCTTCATTCTGTTTCTAAATTGTAAAAAAATAAAATAACCATAAAGAATAAAAATATTCAAGGATATGTTTACATTTCTTTTTCCAAAATGGTTTGCAAAGCAATTACGTCAGAAAATAACACTACATTCCATAATTTACAAGACAGCTAAATGTAGTTATTGGATTACTAGTGGACTTTTTTTTCTTTTTAGCGAATATTTTTGTCCCTTGGTGTTAATATTCGAAAAGGTTTAGTTGCTTTTTGACAGCAGTTTTTGTATCTTTTATCATTTTTCGCGACATGTTGTCTCAGAGTGAAAATTAATCGATATCCCATGACCCCTTCCGTAATTTGAATCAATATTTTCTTTCTTCTCAAAGCAAATCTGTAGGTTTCAATCGAGTAATTAAATGGTTATTTGTATGTTTTAATCTATTTTATAGATACATCGGAATTAAATTATCACTGGAAAGATGTGCATACAAAAAATAGGATAGCATAGGAATTTTCAAAAATTAAAGATAAAAATATTGATGTGAATTAGCAATTTATAGAGTTGGAGAAATAAATTATTTTTAAACGTGGATTTATTATTGACTCGTGAGATATATAATGAACCTAAAAATTTGTTAAAATACATTAATATTCTACTACACTTATTTAAATTAATAATTAGAGTGTAGGATTAATTTATTTAATGAATCATTCATATGAAATAAACTAATTAAATTTTCTTCGTTAATTTGAAGAATAGATATGTAGCATAAGTACATATGCATATATTATCGTGTCAGAACATGATATGGTTTTAGGAATGAGGTTTTGCAGTGTCAACAAAAACCCTTTGGCAAAAAATAAAACAATTCGAAGGCGAAAAATAAAAATTTTATTATCTGTACGAACATCTGAAAAAATCAGCAGCTAATAACGTGATGCTATCCTATTTACAAAAACTCTGATTGTAAAAAACTAGTTACTGACTACCGCACATAAAATCTAGAAAAATGTCATTTTGAGCACGTGATTATACGAAATGAAATAAATAGGAAATGTGACATTTTTTATAAACAATGAATGGGAGACAAAGTTTTTTGGATCGTTTGCAATACTCAATTGACTCATTCAATGAAACCATTGAAATGAATAAAAATATAATTTAACTTGCACGAGCATGTGGTACTTGACCGTTCAAGAAACTATGTTCTGACACAACTCATTGAAATACGCGTAACAGATTTAATTTTTATCTTTTTATATTAATTTTAAAATGGTATTTCTTCACTAAAAAATAATTTTCGTTTTGAGAGCTGGTGATATTCTCTAAATAATTTTAAATTTTAAAACTACATAATTTTCGTTTCAATTTTTAAAAAATTCTAAATATTGATTAATATAGCATCAATCACCTTTAATATAGTTCAAAATATTACCAATATTATTTTTAGAAAAAGGTTTTTTTTAATGAATTCGCATTTGGTTAATTCTAAAAATTTAGACTCATGGTTTAATATATAAGAAAATTAAAATACTTAAATAATTTTATTTATTATATATAAAACAAATCACTAATTTTTCAAACTGATATAAAAATATTATGAAAAAGTTTTGCTGTAACCGTGTAAAGTTTTGACTGTCTAATAAATTTAAATAAAACTTTAAAAGTGCATATTTAAATACATATTTTTAATGAAACGCAACAGCTGTTAACTTATTAGGAATTAAAAACGAATAAATAAAATTAAAAATTCATTTATTCCAGAAATTAATTAAAACTTGTGGAATTAAAATTTTTTTACCTCTTGTGATATCAAAAATACTTTACATAACTTGCCTTATGCTGAAATTGGTTTAATTTCACATAAAGTATTAGACACCCAATAAGGAAATAGTTTTTTCCCGTTTTATTATCTTTTAATAATGGAAAATAAATCAATAATTCGATAAAATATTACTAATATTACTAAACCACATAATTAAGCTTTGATTTATGATGTCCATGAAAATCGTTAGAATATTTAAAGCATAATTATTTTTCTTAAAACTAATTAAAACATAATTATTTGTCTTAAAATAGTAACTTTTATCCTAATATAAAGGTGTAATAAATTGTTTTGATTATAAAACGAAAAATGATTGTTTCACTTAAAAAAAGCATCGTATTTTATTTGTCTTAAATAAATATATATTATTATATTAAAATATAATTATGTAATAAATTATCGTATATAAAGTTTAATAAATAAAAAATAATAGCCGTCGGAAATTATTAAAATTATAATCCCTTTTTAAAGTTCTTTCCTGGTGCAAAAATGAATCTTACTACAAAAGTTATAAAAAGTAATTTTTAATGAATTTTTAAAATTATTCAAATTTAATTGATGAAAATTATTTTTTTGCACTTAAAATATATATTGAGTTAAAGTTTTATTTATTCATTAAAATCATGATAATTAATTAATTCATTTATTAAGTTAATCAAACATTTAATTATTAAAAAATATTTTCAATATTTGTGGGATTTATTTCATGGTGCAAATCAACGAATCATTCATGCTATATTTCAACTAAAATTATGAGATTATTAAAATTTAAACATTTCCATTATTTTTATACAAACATGAAATATACAAATGAATTTAAACTTATGTTAAATATTAAATTTCTCGTTATAATTTATTTAAAGCAACGGATCGTCCATGTATTTCTCTCTGCGCAAACAAAATTGAGCAAAAAATGATATTAGAAATTTATATACAAGTATACTTTTTTTTAATTCAAGTTTTGAAGGCTTTTGAGGAGAGAAAGGTTTTCTGATGATGAAATCATTCTTATCGGTATGATTAGGTATTTCAATAAACTATCGATTTCCTTCTTTTAAATTTAAAAATTATATTTACGAGAATTAATATACATATGTCAGAGAATGGATAAATTACAAGTTAAAAATTTGTTATTTTATATTTCAAAAAATTCAAAACTTGGATTTTAAATTTCCAAAAGCTTTCTTGCTCTACTAAGCGTTATAGCGTTTAGCTTTAAACTATTTTTTTAAAACCAAAATGTCTCAAATTTTCTTCAATGTCGAAGCTTTACTTGAAAGATAGGTTTCCCAAGGGATCATTTTGAACCCTCAGAGAAACTTTTTCTTCAATTTCTTTTTTTTTTAAACTATTGTCACATTTTATGAGAATATTTTAATATATTATAATAATATATAATATATTAATAATAATATTAAATATTTTAATAAGAATATTTGTACTTACATTGATACAAATTCGTGAATCTTATCTTTTTTTTTCTGTTTTGGTAGAATGCATATAGTATACTTACTTTTAACGAAGTGGTCATTTTGACCATTTGAATAAATATTGTTGAGAAAACATACATTTATATTTAAATATGTGTGACGTATTAATAGGGACGCACATAGACATAGCTATAAATATAGAAATAAGTACATGTTAGTAAAATATGTGCATACAAGAAGCAAAAAGACGAAACCGAAAGTCACTCACACAGAAGCTATTATAGGTTGTTAGAAAGAAGACGTGTGAATCAATGTATTGGTACAGCATGATGGAAGATTACTTAAAATAAGGTCCAAGACTCAAATTAAAAAATAAAAACTTTTTTTATTAAATAAGCACAAAAGAACTGCCTTTCCCTCTCACCATATCTCAAGATATATATTGCAAAATTAAAAAAAAATCTATTTTAATTTCAAAGTAGAAAGATGAATTTATATTTCTACTCTAATGAAATACCGAAAGGAGATATTTTGATCTCTTTGGTAGAAATAGGCTTATAGCAACTCATGGTACACCTAGTGTTAAAGAAATAGAGGATTAAAGACCACTTTTAATTTTTCTATTTTATTTTAAAAAGAACCTCAAAGTAGCAATACGATATATGTTTTAAAGTATCAGTATGTGGTATTGACGTATTGGACCGTAGTCGCCAACGGTTTAGTAACTCATTGGCGATATATATTCCAATTTGGCGAGAAACAGTCAATGCCAACGAAACCAACAAAGTGGCTGACGACAGTTAAGGTTTGAACAATTTTGTAAATAATGTTGGTTTTTTGCCATTATTGGCGATTTAGTAACTCGTTGGCGTCACCTTCAAATTTGGCGATAAAGATCGATGGTCTAACACGTAAGTACACAGAATAGGTGGTTAGAAGCTATACATTTTCATAAACTTCTTTAGTGACAACATATTTGAAATATCCCTAAACATAAATCTTTTTTTGTATAAATGAAAACGAAAACCCGAGACATGCTGGCAGTAAAAATATTTCATTTTTGAAAATCGTAGGAATAGATTCTGGGAAAAAAGTTCGAAATTTTTTTACAACTTTCAGACCACTGGGCACTTCAGAAGGAAAAGTTATTTCCTATGTCAATACCAGTAGCCTTTGGGACAAACTTACTGAATGCGAAACCAAACTAGTTCCTTCTTTAGCGAAAAAGGTTTTCATTTTTCCCGAAAGGGGAAAAAAGTTGGAAAAAACCTCCTGGCATTTTTTCAAATTCACTGTTATATATATCTGAGATGTTTACAAAAATATACTTTTACACGAGTATGGGGTGTGCTTCCTCTGATGTATTCGAAATTCTGTATGGATACCGACCTAAGTTTCCAAATGTATTCATGAAATATTTTTCCCGGATATTTTTTATAACATTTATTTACTTTTCAGGCTTATTTTTTTTCCGACAGATATTGTAAAATTTAAGGGAAAAGTTTTGACCTCCACAGTTTTGAGCCAGATCCAGCAAAATATTCTGAAGGAACCGAAAATCATTTTGAGAAAAATCGAAAAATATTCTATTATTGATTTTAGTTCCAATTGATATTAATGACAAAGACGACTAACATGAGGATCTATGCGTAAAATGTACATCATTACCAGTAGCAGACATTAAGAGATTAGGCAGACAATTATTTTTGCTTCCTACACAAGGTAGGTAATCAAACATATTTAATATATACTTTTATATATACTTATATATACTTTTTATCATTATGAAGATAATATCCCAATTAGCACAATATATTGTAAGATACTACCAAAATTTTGTCGGATAATACTTGAGGTTGTTATAACTTTCTTGTTGGGAATTTAATACCAGTTGAGTCTGTAGTTTGACATATTCTGTGGTATTTGTACAAATAAAAACATGTCTCTAATTTTAAAATACATATATTTTTAATTTACTCTCGTTAAGCCGGCTTTCTGGCCCAGACGTAGCGCGTCTTCCTCGTGTTCTGGGAGTCCCGGTTCGGGCATGGATGTTCTTCTGTGTGCTATCTGTGACATATGTGACTGTGCCCCCTGTAAAAAGAGGCTGTGCATTCAAATGTGATGAGTGTGTAGCTAAGTCGTTTTCTTGGCCCTAGTTGGCGCTACTTCAAAAACAAGAGACGCTCCTTTCGGCTTAAATCTACTACTTCATCTTTGGAAGGGGGTGGGGGCTTGTCCATAGGCAAGCGGCATATGTAACAACAACAATAACTCTCTTTAAATTGCCTATAGCATTGCTCCTTTATTATTAGCAGAAAAATGCATACATTTACATTTCTGAATAAAAAAAATGAAGAAAAACTATTTAGAAATGTTAGATTCCTTTTACACCACTTTTGTTCATCAATACTATATCGCTATCCTCACTATATTATATGAATTCTTGAATGTCAAACAATATTATTACAAACCTGTAATTTTGTTCCCCAGCAGGAAGAGAATCATCGTAAGAAAGACTGTTTTACGACCAGAACTGTTATGCACTAAGCGGGTGCTACATCAATAATCTGAGAGCTTAATGACAAACTTCGAGAGAATTTGGCGACAAAATGGATAATCCTTGAAACTTCGAGCATTTTTCACGATTTGTAAAATATAAACCTAGATGTGCTCTGATTGGCCTAGAAGGCTCTTGGCAAGCCATTTATTG